>MU866204.1:0-85078 GCA_033296915.1 Triangularia setosa | reverse complement strand
CGGTGTAAAGCGGTGATTGCAGCGCAAGGTACGCATACAAAATACTAGCTAGTTTCTTGGTATATTTATTGTAGAAAGTGTGGATACCGTGCCATCGGTTAGCGTGTATACTTGGCAGGGATATTTTTATTACCCATTATACCATAGTAGAGCCGTTGTGGTGTCCCACCCAAATCCAATAGACCGGAGATGAGGTATGATGGAGGAGAAATGAGGGGTGGGTTTCGGCCTCGGCAGAGATCACTGTTCTCACGACAACACAACCTTCCGAACCAACTGGTGTCGACCGAAGAAGGGAAGGTTGGTTCTCTCCGAATGAGAGAGGCGAGGGTTCCGGTTGTTGTGGGGATGCGCGTTGTCGGGGAGGAGTCAGCCGGCGACTGCAGCAAGAGGAAGCTATTGGCTAGTCGGGCGGTCTTTGGGCCGCCAATTAGCCTCCAACCTTCTGACAGTGACAGATGCTGCCACTTATACAAAGGGACGCTACCTAGTACAATATGCGTGGGCTAGCCTTCATCATGTGACTCGACATTCATCGCTCAACCGTAGCTCCAAAATCGCAATCATGGCATCCAAACCATATCCTAAGAGTCATCAAGTGGCCAAACAGGTTCAGGAAGAACTCAACAGTACCCCATACAAGCTCACATCACTTCAGCCCCTGTCCGGAGGACTTGCCAATTTCATCTTCAAAGGTCGTCTCACCAACCCGCTCCCCGATTCGTCCCATGAGGTTGCCGTCAAACATGGAGAGAGCTTCATTGCTGGAATGCCTGACAGCGACTGGGTGATTCCGACAACTCGATGTGTATGTTTTAGCCCCTCCAAATCTTAGCAGATACTGACACGTCCACCAGCAAGTCGAAGAAGAATGTCTCAAAGCTGTCCAAAGCATGCCAACTCCCGCAGCACCCCGTGTCATCCGGACCCCAAAGCTCTACTACTATAACCCGGAAACCAATACTCAGGTCCAGGAATATCTTCCAGACGCAACCAGTCTGAAGGATTACGCCCTCAAGCACTTCTCAGCAACCCGTGATGCGTCAAGAAAACCAGCATGTGTTAACATTGGCAGGAGTCTTGGCATATGGCTTCACAGCTTCCACGACTGGGCAAACCAACCAGAACAGTCCGGATTGCGGGAAGCTCTGAAGAAGAACGCCAATCTCCAGGAGTTGAGACACATGACCAACTACCAGACGCTTGTCAGCGACGTGGATACTTACCCTGAGATACTATCAGACGCAAAGGAGGTCTTTGAGCAAGTAGAAAAGATGGCAGCGGAGGAGCTGAAGAGCGGGGAGTTGGAGGTCATTCACGGTGACTTTTGGACGGGGAAGTAAGTTCATGTCCACACCCGTACGTTCAGCCCCGTTACTCATATTATACCACAGCATCCTCCTCGTAGACCGGCCCCTCGAAGATGGCAAACACCTAAACATATTCGTTGTCGACTGGGAAATGTGCCAGCTTAACGTCCATCCCCTGGACCTCGGGCAGATGATCGCTGAACTCTACGAACTTTTTCTCTTCCGAGACATCGAGGAGGGAAAGTGGATCATCGAAGGATTCCTCTCTGGCTACGGCGACATCGATGAGAAATTTGCTTACCGCGTTGCCACACAGCTTGGAACTCATCTCATCGTTTGGGGTTCTCGCGCACAGGGCTGGGGTACGAAAGAGCAAGTTGCAGAGGTTATGTCAAAAGGCAAGGAGATAATTGTCAATGCATGGCATAAGGATCGCACGTGGTTTGAGGCGGGAGATTTGGCCTGTCTATTTAGCAGGTCGTGATCCGCGGAGGTTTTGCCGGCGGCTATTGGGTTGTGGTGGTGGTGAGACGAGACAACACACTCAACTGACACAGCCGTCCTCTCGACCTTTCCGTGTTGAGAATGCCGGATGGGAGAATAGCAGCGTCGCTGAAACTCTGATGATGGAGCTCAAAAGTTTGACAGGACGGCCTCCGCCCATTCGGATTCTGAAACTGTTGACAGCGAGTCTCGAGGCCGGCTCGGTCTGCAGAACACGGCGGATTGACAATTCCGAATGTTCCGGTATGGAGTCTGGTTTCTGAATCTTTTGGGACCGAATAAATATGATTGCTTTCTCGTACCGCAGTGTAGCCGTTGCATTTGTGTTTCTGTTGTTACTACTGATGTCAGACGGAATTTGACTTGAAGTCCACCCACTAAGTCATCTCGTGTTGATCAGCTTAGAAGGATGATGGAAGCTCGTTGGCCTCCGTAATCTAACCAGAACACCACCATTTGGCCGTTGACCAGTGACGGGACTAAAGGGTGTATATTCCACAGATAATGGCACCTCAACCCTCTCGTAGGTCGAACCTATTCTAGAATGCCGTCTTCGCTCGTTTTAACCTCTCATAGGAATTCTTCAGGCTCCCCGAGTAGTTCTTGTCGTGGTGTTTCCAGTACTCAACTTTATACTTTATTGTGAGTTTCCTCTCCATCCAAAAGTTTCCTGTACAATGTGTATTAACCACTTTCAACGACAGTAATCCTCTCCCTTGGCTGCAGCAGCAACTCCCTTAGCGATATTTCACCAGTCGTGGCCCGCTCAAACGCACCAATAAGCATAGGCGGGCAAGACATCGTTGTCGACCTCAGAGTCGGCTTCTTTGGTGCGCCACTCCCTTCCCTCCCTCACCACCATCCTGCTAACCACCACCTAGGCATATGCCTCGGCCCAGCCCCTCTCTTCTGCACGTCCTCCTCCAGCATCCTAAACCCCAAACGCGAATCCGACCTCGCCCGCTCCATCCCGCTCTCCAAAGGCGGCGGTAACTTTGCCCTCGCGGGCCTCGCCCTCGGTCTTCAGTCCAGCTTTATCGTCCTATCCGGTCTCCCCCTATTGCTCATCCTCATAGCGTCAATAATAGCAAACATAATACAGATATACTTCTCTTCTCAGGGAATGGTCGAAATTCATGCCAAGGCTGCTTTGTGGGCGAGGAGTTTGGACTGGGCGGCTGCTGTGGGGGCAGTTATGGGATTTAGTGCGTATCAAAGCATTGTAGCTGCCGCGCCCAGGTTGATAAGGGTGCTGATGTCGGGGGCAATGGTGGAAATAAGCGTGGGAGGGACGGCAAGTAGTTTGTTTGCTGGGGTTGTTGCTTTGACGGTGCTGGGGGCGATGATGAATACCTTTTTGACTGGAGGGGATGTAGGGTTCGATGCGTTTGTTGCGCAGAAGAGCATGGAGAAACAGAAGGCGAAGGCTGGAGCATGGGTGGATAATAGGGGGAGAGTGTCGAGGGTGTTTGCGAGGAGGCCGGCTTACGAGGTGTTTCCTTAACTCTGGATGGTGAGATAATACGCAATTAGACTGAAAGTCGTACTGGACGACAGAATTTAAGTCTATTAATGTATCAGAGAGAGGGTTAGGCACCCCTATTCGCGTGGGCTACTAAACAAACCCTAACCCTAGTTCAGATGAGTATTCAAAAGGCAAAATCTGGGATGAACTTTCAGTTGCTCAAGAACACAAAGTGAGATGGCAACCTGAAAATATCACACTCAAAAATAAGAACAGGCTGAAACAAGCTCAAGGTTCGACGGCTCACCTTATCTTGCAACGACTTCTCTCGACTTACGAACTGCAGCCTCTGGTGAAGATGACGTCGAACACAGCAGCATGGTCATCGACCCAGCTCTGCACAAAATGCTGTACTCAAGAGGCAACACTTGACCAGAGAAGCCACGCCGTATGCGTGTAAGTATTTTACCCCTTTTCAAATGTCCTGCTCAGATATTGATCCCATCTCAGAGGCTGCTTCACAAAATTCATCAACACCAAGTCCGTCAAACAGCTCGGCATCCTAGGCAAAGAGACCAAACCCCCCATCATCCCCAACCCATCCGGCTCCGGCCCTCCCACAATCGGCATCAGACGCTACCTGCTCGGCCTCTCCCTAGGCGTCTCCTCCACCTGTCTCCTTCAACTCCTCCACGAAAATTGCCGGTTTCAACTCTCAAAGGGGCGCTCAGCCCCCTTTGAGCTGACAGTAGTCCACATCTACAACGACACCTTCACCACCCCCTCAACCGCCGAATCCTTCTTAACCCCTTACAAAGCCCGTTATCCAGCCTTCACCTTCCTTTCCAACCCCTTATCTCAGTCCCTCATCCTCCCTTCAATAAACTGGCCCTCCCTCTCCGCCTCTTTATCCCTCCCCTCCTCCCACCCAACCTCCCTCAGGGAATTCCTCACCTCTTTGCCACCTTCCCAAGCCTCCCAATCCGACATAGTCAACCTTTTGGTTCGGCACCTTCTCCTCTCCCTCACAATCTCCACCTCCAGCCAAGCCCTACTATTAGGCCACTCCACCACCGCCATCGCAGAGCTCACTTTATCTCAGACCGCCAAAGGCCGCGGATTTTCCCTCCCCTGGACGATCAACGACGGCCTCTTTACCTTTTCCAACCAAAAAGTCCTCGTTTCCCACCCTCTGCGAGATATCCTCCGGAAAGAACTCATCGAGTTCACTAAACTCACCTACCCGCCACTGGAAGGGTTAATCCCCGATCTCGGTCAAGAAAAGCAAGAGGGACAGGTGCTCAATTATAAAGACCTGAGCATCGAAGAGGTCATGACAAGGTACTTTGCTGATGTCGAAAAGAACTACCCAAGCGTGGTGGCGAACGTGGCGAGGACGAGCGCGAAGCTTGTGAGGATATTTGAGATTGCAGAGGGACAAAAGGGGTGTGGGCTATGTGGTATGCCGATGGATGGGGAGGGAGATGAGAGGTGGAGGGGGGAACTTGGGGAGCGAGATTTGGGAACCAAGGAAGAGGGGAAGATAGAGACGGAGGAAGAAAAGAAGAGGAGGGAGGGGAGGAGGGGGCTGTGTTATGGGTGTCAGAGGAGTACGTTGGGGTAGTAGTTTTTCTCAAGAGGCTTTAAAAATAAAACATGGAAGATCGGTGTGCTATGGCAGGCACATAAGCCTACACAAAAATGACTGGTGCTGCAAAGTTAGAATCAACAAACGTGCAACAGCCAACTTAGCTATACCCTCCAAAACGTTTAATAGGCTTGTTGAAATATTCTTATAGTCTCCTGACTATCTTTGAAGGTCTACCAACCATCTTTGAAAGCCTGTTCGCTATCCTCAAAGGCCTGTTAGCAATCTTCTAACGCATGGTTCAGAAGATCATCACATCTCATTATATATTGGCTGACTTTATCCGTGTCGGTCTTTTTATCGACAGCGTGACAGATTCACAGGTCAATGAACACAGAGAGATGTGAAAGAGAAAAAGCATCAGTATACATGACCGTTGGTTGACACGATCTCCTCATATTTTCCGCTCCCCCCTTTGTCTATACCTTATTTACACAACTGTACTTTGTATAGAGAGCCTGCCACCACCTAGCTCAACCAGCCATATCCACAATGGTATCAACACACCATGATTAACCCGTCAAAATTCTTTTGACGAGTATGTACAAAGGCCCTTCATTTTCTATCCCTGACGGAAAAAGGCCGGACGGACAAAAATCAAAAGACGCAAATTTTTCCAGCCCAGCCAGATTCCAAAAGTCTTCATTTTCAAACCACCACCCCAAACTAACAACCGAAAGAAGAAGCTCGCCCGCCAAACAAGCAAGAAGAACAAAACGCCAGATCTAATGCGAAAAGTCAGAATGAGACCAAATTGGATCATGCGGTCTTCATCGATTGTGTCTCTGGTGGTGAGAGGATTCTGTCCTCGAGCTTCTTCATCAGCTTGTTGGTCTGCTCCGCCAAGCTGAGGGTCAGGATGGTGTGTGGCAGGATTCTGGCCAGATGTGGGAAAACACCCTTGTAGATGGCGAAGAAGCCTTCTGTCTTGATTGTCTTGGCCAGGCAGTCAAAGACGCCCTTGTAGAGGTTGCCGTTTTGGTTGTAGAGGCGGGACATGATTGTGTCTGTTTAGTCTCAAGAGTCAACATTGCCTTCGAGGAAGAACTCAGAGCGAAGCCACAGAGAGAGAACATACCAGGAGGATGCATAACAACACACACGACAAACCCACTTGCCGTACTGCTTGCCAAGTGCAGTGGCGCCCCCTCCTCCATCCCCAAGTGCTTTTGTAACCTCCTCTTCGCGAAGAAATACGTAGGCAACTGCACCGAGCTCCCGAAGCCCGTCCTGATCATTGCCGCCCCAACACCCCTATACAATCCCCTCACACCTTCCGCCCTGAAGATCTGGCTCAGCCCATCCCACGCATTCCTATACCGATGCTGCGTCCCTACTGGCAAGAAAGGCGAGAAACTCTGCAGTCTTGTCTTGACCAAAAAGAACGGACTCCCCGCCGCGGCACCCATGATACCCGATGCGGCACCGCAAAACATGTTGATACCCAGATTTTGCTTGGCCGCATCGTTGAGAATGAGAGTCGCCAACCCGGCGCGCATTGGCTCATAGAAGCCCAACCGGCAGCCATTCAGCAGAACCTGGTAGATGTATGCGCACCCAATGCCGCGGTAGATGCCCCGCAGGCCTTCGTTTCGGACAATAACAGAGACGCCGTGGAGGGGGCCGCGGTAGTGGTGAGGTTGGTGGCCTTTGGTCTGGAGTTCGCCTTGGAGTTGCATGCGGATCTTGACTGTTTCAAAGGGGTGCGTGGCTGTTACGGCTCCGCAGGCGGCGATTCCGCCAGCTATGAAGGCGCTTTATAACAGAGGAGGACATGTTAGAGCTCTGTATGCGATAGTCTTGGTAAGGCGCAATAGAAACATACCCAGCTGTTGTCGACATTGTGTATTATGGCTTCTTTTTTTGCGCAGAGCTCTACAAATTGTCCGACAACAAGTTTGGCGGGGATTGATTCGTGGTTATAATAATCACGGCTTGAGGCGGGCAGCGAACTTGCAAGACCAATGCCGGACGGGTGCCGGTTGTCGGAGCTTGACTGCTCGGTGCTGCGTTTCCGTAGGGACGCGGGTTTAAACGAGGGTCGAGGTCCCCGGGGCAGCACCTCTTAACTTCACGATGGGTACAAAGGTTGGATAGACTTAGGATCTCGGAAAAGAGTAAATAAAATAAACGATACTAGAGCTTAAAAAAGAGCGGGTGAAACGCTCACACTACAGATAGGAAACCGCTTATACCCGGACCATCGTCGGACTCACACACACCGCACTGACTCGATGTGGTTAACTGGAACTGCGTGTCACTGTGTCACACAATACTGTTGGAGTTTCAACTGGGAAGGTACAGGTATACCTACCCTGACAGCTCGCCCCGACTCCCGGGAAGACTGGGCACGCCCACGGCGAGATGGGAAAACTGCGGAGTCAGCCCAACAGGAAGGGGTTTCGCGGGATTGGACCGGGTCGAGATGGCGCAACTGCTGACTGTCAGTCTTTGTGATGCAGGATCCCAGACTCAAGGCTCCGGCTTTCGGGGGGCGGTTCTCGGGCGGTTGTGGGCGAGTGCCCCAGGAACCCTGGCCTTTGACAGGTATAGGTGGAGCTCAGGGCCGTATGCGGTGTGGGGAAAAGATGGACGTCAGGGCTGTACTCCGGGTTAGGGTTTATGCAACATGGCCTAGACAATGTTTGCAGATGAACAAGCCCGCTGCCAGCCGCTGCTCACCGCCTTCATTCTGACCGCCCGGCAGAAACACGTTGGTGGGGCCCATTTGTGTCGCTGCTCGCTGCCGTCAGTGTTGGAGTTTCCGAACAGCCGTTGAACTCAGCCACCAAAACATCAACTTGCATATTCACACTTCCGGCGCTTGTTATACTCAGACATACTTCACGATGGCGCCGACACCCATGGATATTGACGACGCATCCCCTGCGCTCAGGAATATCGGGAGCGCGAATGGCCCTCCCACTGCGCCTGTCACCGAGGTGATCGCAAATTTCAGACCAACGAAGCTGTTCAATCGCGAAGACATTGAGGATAACAAGTCGAATCCTTACATTCTATCGATCGACTTTGACGACCCGGGCGAGCTTTGCATGACGTCTGAAAGCGATAGGACGATTCAGATTTACAATGTCAAAGAGGGCCGACATGACAAGATGCTCATCAGCAAGAAGTATGGTGTGAAGCTTGCCAAGTTTACCCACACAAGCTCGAGCGTCATCTACGCCAGTACACGGGAGAATGGTAGGGATTACCACTACCTGATAACCCAATGGCTTTCTAACAAGTGAGAAAAGACGCGATCAGATACCTCGCTACCCACGACAGCTCCTTCATTCGCTACTTCGACGGCCACGAGGGCGCCGTAACATGTCTCGCGATGCACCCCGGTACCGACAACTTCATCTCCTGCAGTCTTGACAATACCGTTAGATTATGGAACACTCAAACTAAGAATTGGACTGGCACACTTTATCTCAACACCCCCTACCTGTCCGCATGGGATCCCTCAGGCCAGGTATTTGCGGTTGCTTGCCCTAGTAGCGGAAGCATTCTTCTTTACGATTACCGCAATTATCAAAAAGCGCCCTTCTCGACATTCGACATTGTCAAGGTTAGAGGCCCCGCCGATCCAGAAATGGCGTTTAGAGGCTGGACGAAACTCGAGTTCTCCAATGATGGGAAGCATATCCTTCTCGGCTCACGAGGAAACGGACATTTTCTGCTCGATTCTTTTGACGGCAGCCTAAAGGCATTCCTCAAGAAACCCAACGGCGGTACCAGACGGCTTGCGGCAGGCGAGAACGATGGTGGACATTTTGAAAGCAGCGGAGAATGCTGCTTCTCCCCCGACGGCCGCTATGTCCTGAGCGGTGGGAAATCGGATCTGTTGGTGTGGGACACGCTGATGACTCCAGACTCGATGCAAGTCTTGGAGCCTGCGCATGTGCTGGAGGAGAAGAGGGAGGCAGCCGTGGTGGCATACAACCCGCGGTACAACATGATTGCCACGGCAGACCAAGAACTGACGTTTTGGCTTCCGGACCCCCATTTATAGGAGGTTTATGGGGTGAAGTCGGCCGATGAATATTTCTTATGGCACGACGTGATTCCGGATTTCTAGGGTGTGACATTTTTAGTTTGTAATTAGTAGTTATGATACCCATGGGAATGATTGGCGGGCGTATAAGGATGGCAAACGGCGTTGCAGACGAAAGTATCGTTATTTATCAATCGAGAATTACCTCGACTCTCTAATGCCATAACAAGGCTGTCAAAGATGGTGCTGTTAGGGGTTAGGGGAAGCTCTGAGTGAAAGGTCTCACCAAGCCGCCCCGCATTTTGTGTTCAGCAAGCTTTGGCCCCACCAGAAACTGTTGCTTGTGGTGCTGGCGCTGAGGTGTGGAACATTCACCGATGACACCCAAACCTTTCGAAGCTTGCGACTTTCTTAATTAATCCACCACAGGCAGCTCCAGTCCCTCTCCCAGTCGCGTGCAATTAGCTCCGGGTCTCTATTTACGCCTTGTCACCACCACACATCTCTCTCTAGTCCGCGCAACGGAGAGAAACAGCCACCAAAATGCCCTTTTACGAAAAATCCGAAGACTGGCTGCATCACTCCTCCCTCCTCCTCGCGGCGAGGCCATCCACTGTTCGTCTTCCTCCCCTCCCCTAGCGTTCCCCTCACCCATATACTTGCTAACTTGTGCGCGGATGTACAGACAAGAATAACAACAAACTACCACCTCTCCCCCGTCCGGCGAACCCCAAAGGACGCCACGCCCGAGCAGATCGCCGAGGACGCCAAGAAGGGGATGAGGGGACACTTGGTTATCACGACGTTTGATCCGAAGTCTGGGGCGAGCTTGAAGTACAAAACTTCAAAGGCACAGGAGGTGGGGAGGTTGGTGCAGATGCTGGGGACTCTGGCGGGGAGGGCGGCGGGGAAGGTTGAGGAGACAAGGGAGAACAAGGAGGAGGGTGCGGATGTGGAAATGACAGAGGCGGGAGGGGAGAAGGGGGAGAGTGCTGGGGTAGAGAGTGGTGTTGCGACGCCGGCAGTGGTGCAGCAGCCACCACAGGCGGGAGGTGGTGGTGGTGGGGGGAAGGGGAAGAAGAAGAAGGGGAAGAGGTAGAGTGGGAGGGGAGAGGAATATGATGTGAGGGGATGGAGGGCATGGAAAATAGAGGAGTTTGATGGGTGAAAACGCTGGTGACTAGGGGGAGCGGGAATATATCATGCATAATGAGAAATTGACAAGGCCCTCTCTGGGGTTATTTACACATCGTAAAGAAGTTCATCTGGTAATGTTACATGAGGAGTGATTGCTCAGAGGTGTATAAGGCACAAGTGATATAGCATGATGGCAGGGAGTTATGGATAACATGATAAAATTTGGAGCACAATGGCATTTCCAGACCAGCATGTTTCACAGTTGCAAAGAATAGTCAGTGCAGTGTATTCCCTTCATTAGACGAGGTCCTACTCATACAATCCTATACTACTTATGTGTTTCTTTCCTTTCCCAATATCCCACCTCATGCTCTCCTGAGGCATCCTATCATCCGTCCTTTCAAGAACCCATTTTGTTCTTTTTTTCCCGCTCAGCAAAAAAAGACAACTCCAGACGCCTTTCAATGATGTGAAAAACCACGCCCGCCTATCCCATAACAAAGTGCTTGTTATACATGACCTTCGATGGATGGCTATCCAACAGACAATATTTGCCGCCCGTCCGCCCATGTGACGTTATCCTTCTGTCTATACCAGAAGTTTATGTGAAAAAACTGAGAAACTAAAAAGAAAAAATGCGTGAGGGGGTATTAGTCGTTAAAAGCAAAACAGGAGAAATCAGCAGTAGGGCAAGTGACAAAAGACGCTTAAAAGTCCTCGTCAAAGCAGAAGTCGCCGCCATTCTCGTTCTTGCTCTCCTCTGCAGTCTCCTCAAACTTCTTGGTACTGTTCATGACACCGGCCTTCTGGTACTCGCCGACGCGCTTCTCGAAGAAGTTGGTCTTGCCGCCGAGGGAGATGTTCTCCATGAAGTCGAAGGGGTTGGTGGAGCGGTAGATCTTCTCGTTACCGAGGGAAATAAGGAGACGGTCAGCGACGAACTCGATGTACTGCTTCATGAGGTTGGCGTTCATGCCGAGTAGGGCGCAGGGAAGGGCCTCGGTGAGGAATTCCTGCTCAATCGTGACGGCGTCACGAATGATGTCCTCAATGAGCTGCTTGTTGGGTCTGTTGTTGAGGTGGGAGAACAGAAGGCAGGCAAAATCAGTGTGGAGACCCTCATCACGGGAGATAAGCTCATTGGAGAAGGTGAGACCAGGCATAAGGCCACGCTTCTTGAGCCAGAAGATGGAAGCAAAAGCGCCACTGAAGAAGATACCCTCGACGGCAGCAAAGGCAACGAGGCGCTGGGCAAAGCTAGCGTCCTTGTCGGCAATCCACCGTAGGGCCCAGTCGGCCTTCTTGCGGATGCAAGGAATAGTCTCAATGGCGTTGAAAAGATAAGTGCGCTGAGATGGCTCCTTGATGTAGGTGTCGATGAGAAGGGAGTAGGTCTCAGAGTGGATGTTCTCCATCATGATCTGAAAGCCGTAGAAGCAGCGGGCCTCGGGGATCTGAACCTCAGCGCTGAAGCGCTCAACCAGATTCTCGTTCACAATGCCATCGGAAGCGGCGAAGAAGGCGAGAATGTGGGAAACAAAGAACTTCTCGTCATCGTTCAGCTTGTTGTTCCAATCGTGGAGGTCCTTGGAGAGATCGATCTCCTCAGCAGTCCAGAAGGAAGCCTCAGCCTTCTTGTACATTTGCCAGACCTGTAAGATTTTAATTAGTATGGGTGATCCACTTTGTGAACGCGTCCGAGTCGCGTCACATACCTCATGATACTTGATGGGGAACAAGACGAAGCGCTGAGGGTTCTCAGTGAGAAGGGGCTCATCGAGGAGCTCTTGTTGTGGTGCTGGGGGAGCGACTGTCTTGATCTCCTTCTTGGTCTCGTACTTGGCATCTATCTCGGCTTCCAGGGTGGCGAGGTCGGCATCGAAGGGCTTGTTCTCCTTGTCGGAGGCGGTAAAGTTGAGCTTCTTGACGGGAGACTCCATCTTGAAGGCGTCAATGGCAGAAGCAGCCTGCAAAGTAAAAGCGTGTTAGTTTGTGGACGCGTAAATTGGTTGACGCGTAGAAATGTTGGTACTGACCTGCTTGGAAGGCGTGATCTCGGAACCCATTGTGGTAGTTATGAGGATGCTTGAGCTGAAAATTGGGAGATGCAAAGACCACAAGAAGAAATATCAGAGGCAATTGCTTAGTGACGACTGTGGCGGGACTGGGAGAGTTTGTTGTGAGTGTAGACAAAGAGAAGTTCTCAAGCAGCAGATGGGAGTCGCGAATTTCCTTAAATGCTGCACGCTGGGACACGGCCCACTTTACTAAATCTGCACGGCAGGGATACGCGTCGACGCGCCTGTTCGTCTCTCATCAGGGGGCCCAGGCACTTTGCGCGGCGTCACTGTTGCCCTCCATCAACACCAGCCTCTCATTTGGGTGATCCAAGAGAAGTGATCCACCTGGCCCTTGCTACCAGTCGGCCTTCTCGCTCTTATCAGATCATTAGCCGCGCCATTCAATGCCTCCTCGAGTGGGCCGTTTGGGAGCGTTTGTCAGAGTTTATTCAGATGCACGTTGCAACAATTTCACCATGGACCCCACCATGACACACTCCAGGTCGGGTCTGTTCTGCCAGGAATTGAACCAGCTGAGCTCCCACTTCCAAGAATCCAAACAAGCGAACTGTTCGCAGCTCCGACGGCTCCTGGTCTGCCCCTTCCAGTTCACCGCATGTGTTGCTGAATTGGCCTACGGTTCTCCTGTTGGAAGACTTTTATCCTGCTGTCGTCCAGTGAGCCGGAGCCTCTCTGGTTGGCGGTGGGGTTGTCAAGATTATCAGATGGGATCCTTGACTAAGTCAAAGAGGGAGACGCGTCAAACCGCGTCTGTCTCGCGGCTTCATTATTAATTGATTTTTGCCCAAACCTGTTCCTGGCCTTGGAACACTGCGACCTTTTCTCTCGAAGAATACACAATCCCGCTGCCTCGCAGACGAGGAAACCCAACATTATTCAAATACCCTATGCCCTTGTTACACTCTTGATATCCTAATGCACCTTGGCCAGTCTGTGACCTGAACTCCTCGCTCAAAAAGCCAACAAAGCAAATATAAAAACACATCACTCAGCATCCCCCCCCTATACTGGCACCCTGCTTTGAGCAGCCCTGGCCTGACGTCACCTGGGCAATTACACTAGGTACCTATGTCCGACCAGTCTTCCCACGATTATCTCTGGGGTCCTGCTTTGGCGTAATCTGACGGCCTGGAAGGCCTCCGCCGATCGGGGCTCTGGGTGGTGTTAGATTCCTCACGGGAGCTACTGGCGCGCCTTGCGGGGCCGCTGCCCTGTTCCCTGTCGGTCCTCCTGCCTGTCGTGCAGAGCGTGCTGGCGTTACGGCAGCTGGCGTAGCAAGCGATGGCATGGTGCCCATTCTGGTGACCCCGGTTTCGATATCTCGGTCGCCCTCGGCTCCTGCAAGCTCATCGGGCATTTCAACAATGCTGCCCGTCTCTGGATCCTGAACGACACCAGCCTGAAGCGCCTTTGCCTTCTCCGTCAAGAAGGCATCGAGCAGCCAAGCGTTTTTTGTGTTGGCTCGGTAGAATACGTCTGCTATGTCGCCGATGAGGGGGATAAAGCCAATTGCGAGATCGAGCATGATGTTGGTGAACATCATGCCATAGAGACGCTTGGGAAGACCACCGTCAACCTTGGAAGCCTTCTTGATAAGAGCTAGAGCCATGAGGAAATCGGCAAAGTCGCCAATGCTATAAAGGATCCGTTAGCCAACAACTCTTGCCACAGACACGGTTGATAAACTTACACAGGAAGCAAGCCGATGATGGCAGACCAGCCGAAACGAACAGGAATACAGCAACAACTGAACCCCATATCCCAACGATACGCTCTTCGGCGGACCTTTCTCAAGATCTTGGCATCATTCTTGGACAGACCCTGAGGAATAGGTCTCTCTTGAGTCTTGTATTTTGCGATCTTGCCGTTTTTATAAACCGGAACTTTCTCAAGGTAGGGGTTCTCTGAGTTGGTGTTCGTTTTGTCCTTCCCCAGCTTCTTCAGAGCCTTCTTCTCCAGGATTTTAATGGCGACGTTCATGGTGATTTGCGGTGATCGTTGTCGATCAGAAAATGAAAAGAATGTGTATGAAATAAAGAATGGAAACAAAACACACAGAGCACCAAAACCAAAAAACAACAGAGGGCCGAGAGTTGATATATCAGTCGACGCTTTGTTGGGGGCTCTGGCGGCTGTAAAAGTTGGCCTCTCACTGGTGTAAGTGAGGTATTGGTCACGGCAGGCTCTTTGTCGGTTTCAAGTTCGCGCTTGTCAGGCCCAGGTTGGAAACACTTTTGGCGCCAGACTCAGCGAACCAGAGGGTCGGAGTGTTGGTCTCTGGTACTGGAGAGACAAGGTCAAGTGGAAAAGCACCAGCTAGGCGGTGGCAGCTCCCGCCTTGCTTTATGTTCGCTGGCTGGCCTCATGGCTCAAGGTCTAGCCCAGTGCATCAAACCTGCGATTTGCCTGTGACGCCCTGTTGTTTCCGCGTGATGACGTTTTGGGCGACCTCCCTGTAGCGTCAAGATCCAACCCCTGTCCAGCGTACCGTTGTGGCGTGGAACTGTGTGCGGTTGGCCTCTTCCAGATGCGCCATCGGGTATGGGGAGCGGGGTAGTGCACCGCCACATCCGCTCCTGGCAGAAGCTTAACTGGTGCAAAATGTGGCGTTAGATTGTTGGTCTGGTGGGGTGAATTGGGCTCTAGCCACAGTTGGGTTCTGCAAACATCTCCAGTTCTGAGCCAGTGGAGACCAAATCACTGTCGTCCACGTCTACACACATCTCTCATCCCATCCAAGATTCCATGGTTGGCCCGCCGATAACGTTTGTCGACAGCTCCCGTCCGATTCGACCACACACCCAAGGTCTTTCTTCGATCTGCCTATCGTTATTAAGCCTTGGATTTTTGCAAATTTTCTCTTCCTTGTTCAAATCTAGACCTTGCGCACACGCATTGCGGTGGGGAACTCACACCTTTGCGATTTGGTGGTCCAAGCCTGAACCCGCCGAGCCAGCGAACCCCCTCGCCAAACAAACACAAATCGTATCGATCAGAAACACAGACCACCACCTCAACTTGGAACCGCAGACTAGTTCCTGAGTGACCTGGGCTACGTTTGCGCTATTGCTGCCGTACAAGACCACCCTTAAGGAAACTCGGCTGTTGATATGCTACACCACAGCACTCTGCCATGGCCGACAACAAGATGCAGCTTGAGGATTGTATGTATCTTCCCTGATACCGCTTTTGGATGGCCACGCGTTGACTCGTTTGCACAGGGTTGGACGATCTTTGTGTCCGATTCATCATAAACCTGCCGAAGGAGGATCTGTCATCCGTCGCCCGGATCTGCTTCCAAGTCGAAGAGGCACAATGGTTCTACGAAGATTTTATCCGTCCGTTGGACCCTACGCTCCCTTCGATGTCGCTCCGAAGTTTCTGTCTCCGAATCTTCCAGCACTGTCCCCTGTTGGCCTCCTTCTCCGTCGAAAACCACATGCGCGCGTTTGAGGAGTTCCTTCAGTACAAAACCAGAGTTCCCGTCAGGGGAGCTATCCTGCTGAATGAGGCCATGGACTCGACTGTGTTAGTCAAGGGCTGGAAGAAAGGCGCCAACTGGAGTTTTCCTAGGGGCAAAATCAACAAGGACGAGGATGATTTGGACTGCGCCATTCGAGAGGTTTACGAGGAAACAGGTTTCGACATCAGGGAGGCGGGGCTGGTGCCCAGGGATGATGAAGTGAAATACATCCAGATGTCGATGCGAGAGCAGCAGATTCGCCTCTACGTTTTCCGGAACGTCCCTATGGACACCAACTTCCACCCAAAGACCAGAAAAGAGATCAGCAAGATTCAATGGTACAAACTCTCAGAACTACCCGCCTTCAGGAACCGAAAGGGAAACCAACAGGACGACGCAGCTGCAGCCTCGAATGCGAACAAGTTCTACATGGTGGCTCCTTTCCTGGTCCAGCTCAAGAAATGGGTTCAACAGCAAAAGCAGAAGGATGCGACTCGCGGAGCCCATGTGCCTGTCCAGATTCCCATTGAAGAGCCTCTCACAGAGGATGACCTTGGTACCCAGACGGAGCCTGTTGCTGGGCCCACGGAGAGTATCGAAACCATTGAAGGGGCGACTCTTGAGCTTCAGCGCCTCCTCCAGGTGCAGCCTCCCCCGAGCGGAACACATGTGAACCCACACCCAGCTCCCACGACGACCGCCAACAAAGGGAACGCTCTATTGGCTCTTCTTCAAAAGAATACTGAGACTGAGGCGGCTCATCTTCCCCAAGGATATCATGAGCAGCCACAGCAGCATCGGCAGCCGCCGCAGCCGCCGCAGCAACAGCATCAATATTATCAACAGCAACAATATGGTAGCCAGGTCCTGCACACGCCATTGGAGCTCACTTATACGACTGCTCCTGAGCCGCATACTCCGCATCATCATCATCCGACTAACCGATTGCCTGTACCACCTAACCAGCCGCCACCCAACTTCCCTATTCAGCCTCACTCCAACCACAATGTCTCTCAGGAGTATTTCAACCAACAGCGGGTTCCCCCCCAGGTGCCTCCTCAGGCCTATGGCGGTAATTCATACATGGGTGGCCCACGTCTGGTGCAGAAGGAACCCGTTCTTCTGCACCCACAGCCCTTGCCCCCCCAGGTCCAGCAATCACTTCTTACTAGGAGTATTCTTCAGACCCCTAACATCCCGGAGAGTGCTGGCCATAATGGTATGCAGGCACCACAGGGAGGCCACCACTCGTTTCCATCTCAAGGGCAAGATAGCCCTCGTTATCAAAATCAGGCGGCGCCGCAGAAGGCGGCTCCTCAGCTGACACATCATCATATGTCTCTTCTGAATGCCTTCAAGAGCGACATCACCCGAACACAAGAAACTACGCCAGTGGTTACCCCTCAAAGCGATGTCGCTCCTGCGGGACAGCAGCACACTGGGTACCCGTCTGGTCAGACCTGGCCCAGTGGTCCTTCCACACAGGCTCCCAATCCTGCTGCGCAATATCTGCCGCACCACGTGGCGGATGCTCCTCAGGGATATAGTGAGCGGTATGGACCTCAGCCACAGCATCCTGTCGCTCCTCAGGTATCGCACCCCACCGGGAACCTGGTTGTTGCGCCAAGGCCACCGCAGTCGACAGAGTCGCATCGTTCAGCGTTACTGGACATGTTCAAGAAGCCAGGTCGTGGCAGCCCTCTGAGCAACGAGATCACAAGGTCTTCTATCAAGTCGGACGGCGGACGGTCGGGCTATACAACCAATAGTGGCCCTTCGTACAGCGGTACCTCGAATGCGGAGGCCATTGCCCGGGCTGCTGAGGCCAATGGTGCCCCCGTCCAGATGAACCCAGAGCTCAATCTGCCATATAGAGCTGTTCAGATTCTCACTCGCCCCAAGCAACCCGAGTCGGCCCAGAGTAATGACTCGATGGACTCACAGATCCATCGTCTCCAGAGGCGTTTGAGCCCTCAGAGGAAGGATGCCAGGAACTCAGGCTCTGGTCTTCCATCTCCTCGAGACAGGTCTTTGTTCCATCAGCTTGATCAAGAGGCGAAGAGATCACCTCAGCTTCCGCCAGCCCAAACGGCCAGCCTTCCATATGAGTCACCCTACACGAGCCCTACGTTCCCACCTCAGCAGCCTGTTGGTCTACCCCAGCAGCAGCATCAGCATCAGCAATATCAGCATCATCAGCGTCAACCTAATGGCAACACGGATCAGAAGCAGAAGTTGCTGTCGCTCTTTGGAAAGGCCCAGCCCTCGCCAACTGGGCTTTCGGCCAACGGTAAGATGAAGGAACCCATGGTGTATGACCAAGTCCGATCTGCTACCCCCAGATCGAGAGTTGCGTCTCTTGCGTCAACGGGCAACGGCGGCATGGCTCCATCTGTTACGGGCGTTGAAAATGTTCACGCGACTGGCAATAGCAGTAGGGTACCCAGCGCCACCAATTCTCGCCGGGGCAGCCAGACACCCATTTCGCCAGCGGATAGGAACTTTTTGCTTTCGTATCTGGAGTCGGTCTCTAATCAGGCGCGCTCGCAGACATGATAACGTCTGGGGCTGGAGTATGGAACAGGGTGGTCTTTTGAGTTTTTGAGGCGGGTTTAGAGTACAATGATTTTATGGTGGCGTGGATTTTGTGATATTTTGTAACAGCGAACGGGGCTTCTAATTTGGACTGGTGCATACATCAAAGCGAAATTCCTTCAATGGTTTTACATTATTGTAGTGGTTGATGTCACACAGGCGCTCATGGAGCGGGCTTTTATAATAGCTAGCTGCTTAGGTTATCGAAAGAACATTTGTATTATGATGACGACTTTGATCCTGGATGGTTAATCTTAGGCAGAGATGAGCTCAATTGAATGTTGGTGGATGTGTAGTTGCTTTGCAATATCTCCGTGCCGTGAGCCGCACGGAAAAAGGTGGTCTGATGTTTCTTGTTGGGGTATGTGTGCTTCCCTCACGTAGAACACACCACCCCACGAGCTTGGATTTTGCTTGGCTGTCCGTCCTTTTAGATGGTGAAGGGGCTGAAGATGAGGTCTCGCCATTTTATTACCATGACGAGGAGTTGGGATGGATCATACCACTTTGTGGGCGTTGCCGGCCGGTGTTGCGGTGATTTTGGGATTGCGATGGTCGTAGAGAGGGGGGGATTGTTGGGGTAAGATGAAGAGGTATAAAATAGAGAGGCAAAGGCCATAATCTAGGGCTTGTTTCGGTCTTCTTTCTGTTCAACTCTACTTTATCAATCTACTGCGCAGACATATCTCTGAGAAGCTGTGATCTTTCTCACTATCGGTTTTGACTGAACGACATCATTATCTTACCTTGACTCTCTCCACGCCTCCCCCATTATTAATTCAAGGGAAAAAAAATGCTCTACACACCCACTCCCGACACCCTCTACCACCCCCCTCCCCATCACATCGACCCCCTTGGCTACTCTCGCGTCGCGATCATAACAGGCTGTTCCTCCGGCATAGGCCTCGCCACAACCCAGCTATTCCTCGCGCATCAGTTCCAAGTCGTGGGGTTGGACGTCTCGCCATTTAACTACAACCTACTTCGAGTTGAAGACCACGGACGATTCCACTTCCACCAGGGTGATCTCACACAGCCAGGGCAGATTGAAGAAGGAGTACGGATTGCCAATCACTTCGGGTAACCCTCCTCCCACCCTTGTATTCTCGAAAGATATGATCCTAACATTGTTCAACAGCGGGCAAGTTGACGTCCTAGTAAACGTAGCCGGCATCCTTGACAACTTCGCCTCCGCAGACGCGGTCACAGATTCAGACTGGGACCGCGTCATCTCCATCAACCTCACCGTTCCCGTCAAAATGATGCGAGCCGTCATCCCGTTCCTCAAACAGCGGCCAGAGGGGGGCGTGATCATCAATGTTGCTAGCACGGCGGGGAAGAGCGGTGCGGTTGCTGGGGTGGCTTACACTGCTAGTAAGCACGGGTTGGTATGTATCCGCCCTCACCCCCCCCCCATCCCATTCAATCTCAAACCTTTGAGCCGGTTGGTAAATAAGGGGCTGACAAAGTACTTTGGGGGTAGATTGGAGCCACGAAAAACGTCGCCTGGAGATTCAGAAACGAGGGGATCAGAGCCAACGCTGTGCTACCCGGAGCTGTGGATTCCAGCGTGGGGAACAGGATCGCCGAGGAAAAAGGGGGAGGAGGGGTGGATTTGGAGGGGTATAAAGCCGTCGAGTATGTGTATAGCTAAATCATATCTTTTTGCCCTTTACTGTTAACAACAACAACAACAACAACAACAACAACAAGAGTGCTGACAACCAGGATAAAAACAGACCAGTACATGCCCTCCAAACAAAAGCCATCGAGGTGGTGCCAGGCATCACCGCGCTCGAAGTCGCCAGGACAATCCTGTTCCTGGTCAGCGATCAGGCAAGGACTATCAATGGGGTCGAACTGCCGATTGATCGCGCTTGGGGAGTTGTTTGATAATTGTTTTTATATGAGATGCACATCAACGTTTCTTTTGGGATAGGGACTTGGCCCGGTTTTGTGATTTCTATGTGTGTCTCATACCATGCTAGTTTCGTAGTAAGAAAATCGTCGACTTGATATTGAAACCTATCTCATGTACGCATTTTGTGGGAATTATAATTTTGTCAATCTCTAGAAGTCAGCAATATCAAGAGACCCTTCAGTCGATACCTTCAAAGCAGCCCTACCCCACCCTGACGTAGCGAACAACCCCCAACCCACCTGACAGGTGCGGGGAAGGTGGGGAATCTCAGCCCTATATTGGCCATCCCCCAACTTTCAGTGCACTTAAAACGCAGGAATACAACGGGGAGCTCAGTGGTAACGGGTTAAGCTAATATTCTCTACAAGTACCAATTACACTAGAAACAAGGTGATAAGCGTCACCATCATAAGTTCCTCCACAATCTTGCGAGACATTGCCCAGCAATGTCTCTGTATCTCCCGTGAACAGAGGAAAGGCTTAACCATCAGTGTCCCCCAACGCCGGTTACTGGTTGTTAAACCTGTGCTTTCTGTAGCACTTCAGACCAAATAAACGCCACTAACTATAATCTCCTTTTGGAAAATGACGGAGCTCATCCCTCTCAGGCTACCACCATGGACGTCTTCTTAGACCGAAATCCAGATGGGGGCGCATTTTCCTCGTCCTCCGAACAATCGACATTCAAAAGCTGGAAGCGATTGGTGACCGACGCTTGCTTCTTTGGCTGGGAGGCTTCCTTGGCCTTCAAAACCGCAGGGGCCGGGTACGGCTGGGCACATTCGTCAACGTCGAACTGGATTCTCCTACCTTTGTACTTCCTGTTCAACGATATGTTAGCCTCAGCTGGTTAGAATCTTGAAAGTGAAATATACATTCGGCTCAGCATGCAGGTCCGAGCATAGATAGCATTGTGCACCGAGTTCAGCTCAATGCAGCAATTGCCGCCAATGAACTGTATCCTGACCACAACCAGATTGTGGATATGATCCAAGTCTTCGCGAATCACTTCCTCAGTATGTTGATGGGCGTAGTTCATAATGACAAGGTTACGACTGGCTCCCGCCGAGATTTTGCCAGCGACATGGCCCGGCAGTACAAACTGGCGCTCGTTCCACCTGACCTCGACCTACTTCCAAGTTAGCAGAAGGCAAACAATACTCAAAGACCAAAGCCGCTTACCCTCTTGTTTCTGATATACAAGTCATTACGCCGACAATACTCGTAAAACTTTTGGGCATCAGCCGCATGAAGAAACGACACCGTAGCCGAGCGGTCGTGAGGTCGAACATACACATCCAGCAGCTGCCCGCCGCGCACAGCGTTTGTGAGATCGGAATGAGTTGTACCCTCGGCAAGATGCATGATCTGGAGAGTGCGATGACAGTTACGCTCGTACTGTTGGCGCTTCCCCTCCTGAGATGGTCCTGTGAAACTCGCGCCGGGAACCGGGGAGCCGTCCTCGATCGAGACATCGTCATCCGCGTCCTCTTCATCATCCTCATCTTCGGCTTCGTCCCACGTGGAGTTAGACTGCCGTTGATATCGACGATGAGAGTGGTCATAGGAATGGCCATAGGAGTTGCTGCTGGAGTCAGTACGCGAATGGGAGTGCGAATAGCCGTTTCTATGCTGGTGGGAAGAGCCATGCTGCTGCTGCGCCGATGAGGAGTAGAGGCTAGCACCCCCATAATTGGAGGTGGGGACGGGCGTGCCCTCGTTGTTGTCGGATTGGAAAGCCTCGTCCTCTTGGCTGAGAAGCTGTCAACCGTTAGCAACCCGCCACCCGAAGTCAATGGATGTGGTGGGGATTTCGGCTTACAGCAACTGTAGCTTCGTCTACGCCACCACGTAGAAGGTTACGCTTGAGGTTCTCTAGGAACTGAATTAGCTTTTTTTGAGCTGTGCAATATTGCAATGGTTCTCACCATATCGTCTTGCAGTAGACTTCAGCTGGCCATATTCATCCTGTGAAACAGACACCGAGTCCGGAGCATTGATGCTCTTGATGGCGAGTCAGAATGTTTTGCCTTTATCAAGTGTGAATCAGTGCCGATTTGGACTTACAAACTGGACCCTAGAAGGGGGAAATGCAGGTCAGCGTTAGGGTGCCGACAATGGCGGACCGTTTCTCAAAGACTCGGGTTGGAGGTGTTGGGCGGATAAGGCGATAAGGGAGACATACCTTTGCAAGAGGAGATCAAGATCGGCACGAGCGATAGTGACTGTGTCAGAAGAGGACGACATGTTGACCAGAGGGCTCAGAATCTACACTGAGGACATAGGGAGCATGGAAAAGTGCAAAAGAAATATGGAAGCCACAAGCTAAGCCTAACCACTAGGTGGGAGGGAAAGTGCATGTGCTGCCCGCCGTGATATGGACCCTGCTCCAAGCTCTTTCCATCCAATTCACTTCAATTGACTTTCCTACTGTGAGCCGAGTACAGCAGTCTCTCTCCCAATCGCACGCTTATCTTCACGTGTGCGGCGTGATGCAGCTGCTTCCCAGTTGCTCACCATCTCGGCCAGTTATTAGCGCCAAAGCATCTAGCCACGGCCATCGCTTTTTTGCTCTCCGTTGTCTTTTGACATGTCATAAAGGATGTCCCGTCATATGCTATCAGTGATGATGAGATGGCAGCAGTGACAGCAGCGGCAGAACCAGATCCAGAGGCTGGGGGCCAGGCGTTCATGGCTTCATGCAAGTCGTTGGAAAAGATGAGATGATGGAGCCTGACCCAAACCTTCCCCTGGAAAACCGTTGGAGTGACAGGTTAAGTGTTTATATAACACGACTGCAGCCATAATATTTAGATTGACTGGAATGCGTGGAGGATATAAGGTAAGAACAGCATGACTGACAGCTGCAACCCTTTGCGCCATTCGGCGAGGCACAACAATTCCTGAGAGGTTGCTTCAAAAGATCGAAGCCACTGATCCAGTGCTCGGTCATTGCTTGGTCCCGAGTGCGATGTCCGAATGGCGGGGTTTTTGGCAAAGTTTCATCTGAAAAGGCATCTCTTGTCATGCTGCCGGTACTCGAGCGTTGCACGGCCAACACTTCAACAGCCAACGTGCAGCTGAGAGGTTGATGGCCGACAGACCACCGACAGATCCTCACAGCTTAGGTATATCTTGGCGATGGTGATCGATCTCTGGTTGATAGAGGAGATCACCCATTTATGCGTTTTACGATGTTGAGCACATCAAGATATTTTTAGCCATGTACTTGGACACGAAGTCATGATACGAAAGGAAAAAAAGCTAGGGTTGGCTTGGAGATGCCGGGAATTGGGTGGGTAACGCGGTCTCCTGTTCTGACGACGCCACTTCAGGGCTCCCCGCTAAGCCCGATCCTGCAGCGCTCTTAATTGGCTGCAGCACAGAGTGGAGTTGCTGGATGGCCTGTCGTTGGTCGTGGAATGCACGCAAAGCCTGGAACTCTGGCCCTCGACTTTCTCATTCCAGCCGCCTCACAAACTCCATCGTGCCTCGAAAGCGCTGACTTTTGGCTTGTTCCATCGTTTTCTGTTCCTTGGGCAACCAAAACCACACACTCGCTTTTTCTGAACGTTCGCTACTTTTGCTGCCTAGCTGTCCCAAGTGACGCCTCCTCTCGCTGAACCTCCACACCTTACAAACCCTCGTTGCTCTTTACTCCACGCCCGTTTCGCGCGGGTCTCATTTTCGGCCAAACCGCCAATAGGGGTTACCCGCCGTGGCCCAGCAGCAAACGCCCCGAACCACTTCGAGAGACACCCGACGTGAACACCGGCACAAACACCACTGACCGAGCCTTTTCTCCGACGTTGAACAGACATTTGTACTTTCGCTTCCCTTCTCTTGGTACCTGGTCGACCTGGTCGCCTGCCCCTCGTCGAGTTTTTGGACGCGATCAATCAGAGATTGTCAACATGAAGTTTTCGTCGGCCGTTGCCCTCCTGGGCCTCTCCTCTTCAGTGTCCGCACTTGCATGGCCCGGTTTCTTGCCAGAACTTGATAGTCTGGTAGTAAGGCAAAACAACGATGGTACAGAACACTCTCGATTGCCTTTTGTTCTCTTGTTTTGCGGCTAACAAGTGCGTATAGAATCAACCAACTCCCCAAAACCAACAAACACCCCCTCAAGCAACAACGACAATGAGGAGGAACAGAAGACCACAACGGGCCCAGCGTCACCGATCAGGACAAACCTCAACACAGCCGGCATCTCGCAAACCGGCAAGGCCACTGGTAGTGCAGCACCAAACGGCACCACTTCCGACAAGCCCCGCAAGACCGAGTTTAACCCTCAAGACCCAGCCGGCGGCGTGGTCATGATCACCCCTTCGGCTGCCATGGGCTACCAGCTTTACAAGATTGGCGATTATATCACCTGGGCCTGGAACTACACCAACCTGCAAGGATCTCCCACAGCCATTGACGTGCTCGTCACCAACACAGTGGCCAAGCAGACCTGGACTCTCACCCAAAACATGACATTCCAGGAGCAGGGAAGTTACACCTGGGACACGGGCGCGTACGACCGGACAGCCGTGGCGTCGCCTCTGCTGGTGGAACAGTACACTCTGATGATCCACGATGCGGACTCCGGCCCGACCGCCGCTCCCACCGCTGGTCTGCTCGCGCCTTTCAATGGATTCAAATTCGGACTATACACTCCCCAGGTCTATACTCCCATAAGTGATGGTTGGAAATGCGCTTCTTGCAATGGTGCCAGTGGGATGTCGATTGACAGCAAGGCCGTGGCTGCCGCGGGAGTGATGAGTGTGATCACCGTACTGAGCTTCACGTGGTTTGTGGCTGGCTTCGGTGGGTTGTTGTAAATGTGACTGGTATTGATCTGAAAATGGTCAATATGATCACGTCACGTTGGGGGAGGGTCTAGAAAAAAAAGAATGGAAAAAGGGTGGACGAGATTTACAGTGTTGTAATGTGTTTTCCTGAAGAGGTGAGGATATTTACGCTTAATATGGGAGGCAGGAAAGTGTAATCTGTTTGTCTTTTTTTCTTCTGTTTTGGCACAAAGAATTGGTTTTTTGGGAGGTGGGGGCGTTGGTTAGAAACATCTTTTCTTGATACGACTGATTCTTATTTGGAAAAAAGTCGAAAGCAGTAAGAGCGGTTGTTATCTCAGTGGATGTATTTCTCTTATTTCACGTGTATCTTTTTTGGACACCTCACACACATTTATGGCGAGCTTTTCCTGAAAGATGATGACTTCAATGCATATATTTAAATATATTCAGGTAGCTATAATGATGATGGGTATATCTCGACTTTTCGCTCGTCTTTTTTGTCTTCTATTTTGCTTGGTCTTCTTCGTGATGTTCCTCGTATATATACAGCGCCCTTGTACAGTTTTCTGTGTCAGTCTGTCCCGTTCTATGTTCATTATCAGTTACACATTATCATCATTCTCCTATATAACCACCACCACCGTCACCACCACCACCAAACTTTAACCCCATTCTTCCTGTCTACACCATCCTCAGCGCGAAACCCCCTCCCCTCTCTTCCTTCTCCCTCCCCGCAAAAATCCCACTGAAATCCACCGCCCCCAGATCAGCCGCCTTCTGCCCTCGCACAGGCGCGTTGGGTGTCTCCCTCTTCCTCCTCCTCTCCTGCCCAGCCTTGCTAGGAAAGGTAGGAAACATGGCCTCCTGCTTCGGTTTAGGGTCCTGCCTAAAGTACTCATGCTCCAGCACCTCCTTCGCTGTCGGCCTCCTCATCGGATCGAGCGCGAGTAAGCTGTTAAACAGCTGCACCCCCGCTGACGTCAAAAGCGGAAATTTAGCCCGTATTCTCGAGGTTGTCGACCCTGGTGTTGGGTTGGATGGTAAGCGCAACCCTCGGGCGTTGGGCAAGCGCCGGAAGGAAGGCCAGGATTCTTCTGACGGTAAACCGCATAATTCGAATATCTGAGTGAGTTCGTCGACTTCGTTTCTGCCTTGGAGGAGGGGTTCTCGAGTTAGAAGCTCGCCGAAGATGCAGCCTATGCTCCAGATGTCGATTGCGCTGCCGTATGTAGTTGCTCCCAATAAAAGCTCCGGGGCGCGGTACCACAACGTCACGACTAGCTGGGTGAGCTTTGGCGGCGGGTCCCCCACGTATCTCGACATGCCAAAATCTGCAATTTTCAATTGCCCCCTGTTGTTAAGCAGCAAATTAGACGTCTTGAGGTCGCGATGGAGGATCCAGTTATCGTGGAGATAAGCCACCCCGGAACAGAGCTGTAATAACAAAGTCTTAACTTCTGACGCCAAAAAGGGCTCGGGCATGTCTTCGAGAATGGATTTTAAATCGTGTTCGAGGAATTCGAGGACGAGGAAAATAGATGGATCGAGGGGAGTGGTGGAATCGGAAACGACTACTTCCAGCAGAGGGACGATGTTCCTGTGGGAGCAGTATCGTAGTATTTGTATCTCGCGGAGGCCAGTGACGGGGAGACCGGAGCGGTCCTTCGGGTCGGTTTTGAGGCGCTTGAGGGCGACGATTTTGGAGGTAGCGAGGCACCTGGCACGGGAGACCCAGCCGTATGCGCCTTCTTCGATGTCGTTTAGTTTGTCATAATTTTCTACGCTGCGGGAGCGGGAGAAGGTCCCACCGTTGAAGCGGAGGAGGTTGGAGGGGTTGGTGATATTTTCAAGGTGAGCTCCGTTTTGGGAGGGAGTGGATGTTTCTTGCTCGGGGGAGACTCGTCGTCGTTTTGGCGGAGGGCCATTGGGGCTTTCTTGTGGTAGTTGTGGTGGTGGTGGCTGTTGTTGTTGGGCGGCAGCCTCGCGGTCTTTTCTTTCGGCTTCGAGTTTACGCGCTTTCTCGGCTTTTAATCGCTTCTTTTCCTCTTTGTCCTTCTTGAATTGCGCTTCACGCGCGGCGTCTTCTTCATCGTCTGCCCAGCGGGACTTGCCCTTGCCCGCCATGTCTTTGGGTGCTTTGGGTAGTCGATTCAGTGAAGCGCAATATGTCGGGTGATCGGGGGTAGTGGCAGGTTGGAAATGGTGCCGGAAACTGTGTCTCGGAAGAAATAGATGGGTGTCTCTGTTGGGCGCGCCGTCGCGTGGGATTTAAGTGCACGCAAGAGCTTCAAGATTCAAGGTCCAAACCAAGATGCGCTTGGTTTATTTGGAGATTTCCTGGTTGGTCAAAGCTTTTCATCTGAGCAACAACCACAACTCAAAGCCTGGGACCGAACTGCATATAATTGCACCAACAGCGTTATCCTGGATTTCGGACAGCTATCGCTGCAATCTCAGTTGATGAAAGACATTATCTTCATTTGTTTTGGTTTGGGATAATAATCAAGGAAACCGGTCATACAAAAAGAACTAAAAAGGGGTGGCTCTTGCCCCCTTTTTTTTCCGGAGCTGACAAGCCAGCATGATGTCCGCTCGAGAACGCCGCGAGCGATTGTCTTACTATTTTGAAGGAAAGATCTCGCCAACCTGAACCGAGACCTGGCTTTGCTCTTGCTTTTGATTCCAACAAGGCCTTCCCCTCCGGAGCGGAAGAGCTTCGGTGCGCCTTCCGAAGTTCAGAGGATACGAGGCTTGGTCGAGCCTTCATACTCCTGGACGCATGGAATCCTCCACCCACCTTACTCGGTTAACAGGCTGAGCGTCTGCATCATCCATCGCTGTACCAGTGGCATCAGATTTCTCACTGTCACTGTATTCCCAGTCTGACGTTGCCATCCCAGGCCTTTGCTTTCTTTTGCTCTATGTTATCATCGGCCTGCCTTGCCAAAATGAACAACCTGACTAGCGCCTCCTCGGGGAGCTCCATATACCCAACGTCCACCAACAAAGAGACCATCAAATTGAACCCCAAGCCTCGGCTCTCCATTTTTGCCACTCTTCGCCGCAAGACTTCCCGTATTTTTGTTAACAAAAGCCACTCTTTACGTACCCCAGAGCCCTCCACAGACCATCAACCACAGCAAGCCTGGTTGACAGAACCGCAGCAAAGGCGAAGCTGGTTCAATACGGTTGGTGAGCGGTTCCATCCGCGTCAGAGCATACGGGACCACTTTGAGCACGATGACACGGCAGAGACGCCGGCCACACCAACACCGTACTCGAACAGAGATGGTCAAGTTGCTCACTCACCAGTCAGACGCTTGCTGAGGACCAGCAGTTTGATGTTTCTCTCCCTTCGTGGCAGGTTCCACCAAGACAGTCTCAGCAATCCTTCTAGCCGCGAAGAAGGCCACGAGGACGACGAAGAGAGCAACTACGCCTCCAGCATCTGTGACATGGACATCCCAAAGGTTCCCGTCTTGGCCTTGCCGGCAGATTTGAAGGCCGGTGGACTAGACCGCCGGAGCTCTTTTCAACTAGGCGTTCAGAAGGCTTTCCAGGACACAGCCGATAAGAACTTCTCTTTGGACTCTGCTTGTGGCACACCTGGTAAGTCAATGCTATTGCTTTCTAGTTGCTTGCTGCGGCTGGCTAATCTGGATTCTTCCGGAATAGTACCCCTAAGCCCACGTACCCGTTCGCTGTTGCTCCCACTTGCCACCATAGCTACGATGAACTCTTCGATAGAGTGAGCTTCATATCCGTAATAACACACAAGACTTGGGTTGCTAACTACTGTAAGGGATCTCAGTAGCCCAAGTATGTCAACTTATCCGCACCCGTCGAGGACCCCTCGAGAGTATTCCTCGGACGCGCCAGCTATTCCAAGTATCAGCCGGCAGGACTCGGCCCGGACCTCACTGGGCACAACAGTAAACGGCAATAGCAACGCACTGAGCAGCCCCATGACTTTGTCATCCAGCGTCAGCATCCCTTCCCGCCAGCGCGCTATTTTGTCGGACTCTACTTGGTCGCTAGACGCTCCAATCTGCAGTGCCTGCGGGAGTGCCAACCAATCTCGTCTGATGGAGCGAAGCCTGTGCGAGCTCAATCAACTTAATGACGAGGAATTGGAAGCGCTTTTTAGAAACAAATTGGGTGGTTCGTCGCTTGCTTCGCTGGCTTCTTCGAAGGGACATATGGGTCCCTATGGCAGCAGCAATAAGATTGGTGCTGACCAGGTGGCAGAGCTAGAAGTGGATCGAGTGAATGTGGAAGATGACAAGAACACAACGATGAGTATTTTGGAGGGGGACTCGAGCTTGTGTGCGAGCACCCCGAAGCGGTCTCTGCGAGAGGAACTGTTGCGGGTTGGGGAGCCGTCGCAGATCTGTGGGTCGACTATCTTTGAGGAGAGTACGCCGATGGCTGGGGCTTGCTGTAAGAAGATTGGGACTTGAGTATCTTAAGGCAGCTTTTGGTGAGGTGAGCTGATGACGGAAACGTATATTATCAGAGTAGTGGTCAAAGGACAAGGGGGTTTTGGTCAGATTGGAGTTGGAGTTTGATGGCTGGTGGTCTTTATTGGTGCTGCTCTTGTGAATATTGAAAGGAAGAGAGCAGCTTGCAAGGCCGGAAGGCGAGATATAATGTTTAGCCAGAAGTTATACAAACAGTTGGTCAGTCTTTGGATGTCTTTTGAGCCGCGTTCTATGGTGTGTAATGGGTGATGCGACGGAGACAAGTGTGTCCTGGGCAGAATAAGTAGTACTACAAATTAGAAGCAACACATGACAGCCATCTTACACACTCTTGATAATATATCAATACGTCTATTGACCGTCTTCGAAGGCCTGATAACTATTCGAAGACCTATAAATTATTTTTACCATCATAATAGCTGAAAAGAGTATTTTATGTATTGGTTTGCTTTGCAGTGTTAGTTATTTTGTCCACAAAATGGGAGACAAAAAAACAATCACATTCCTAGAATCAATTTCACTGCAAAGTGAAATGGAAGAAAGAGGACTCAGTCCTCTGACAAGGACTTTGGTACTGACTTTGACCGACCCAGGGATCGAACCTGGCACCTTTTGTGTGTGAGACAAACGTGATAACCACTACACCAGCCGGCCTCAGATGATTATGAAGGTAATTAACGCGATTTATAATAGGAAATGCATAACGGTATGAGTTGCGGGAGACCGCGGTGGGGGCTTCACCAATTCCATGTCGAATGGAGACCGAAATAGGAGGGCCCCACCTGTCAATATTGCGACCCCCTAATTCCCCTGAATCGATCGATGCGAGTTTCGGTTTTTATCACAGTGTCAATAAAGGGCCGTCACTGAGGAAATGCTGCTCCATCTTCAGGCCATTCAACCCCTTTTCTGCCCAGGAAGACAAAAGAATTCTTCTTGGACGCTAGAACGTCGCGGAGGGGTTGAATGCGACCGTACCGTTACCAAGGTACATAGATAAAAGCGATCTCTAAGCTCAATGGTGGCTGCTGTGGAGGGGCACTCCCAGCAGAGCGCCAATGAGCTCGCCGAGAGCAGGGTGAGGGCGGGCCACCTTCCCAGGAAACACCGCCTCAGGCGCCTCAGACCGCGCTAATCTTGGAGCCGTGCGTGGGCTTTTGTTAACAGCCTGGGGGCTTTTATCTCAGCTTCAACAGGGCCGATCTTCCTTAATTACCTTGGAGCATTTCAACGAACGACTCTTGAAGAGACCAAAAAAAAGTTGGCTCAACCTTTTTACACACACACCATCCATCGTTCTATTGTCCCTTTTCTTTCTTCAATATCCCCTTTTTGGTCAGTTCTCCAGGGAAATAGCAATTCCAGATGGCCGGCCGTTTCGTGCGCGCGTCGAAATATCGTAAGCTTGAACCCGACCGACTCCGACGAGCCTGTCGCATTCGCAATCGCTGAAGCTCGGTCGCGTGCTTTGGTGTTTTGGGCAGCCTCAACGCCAGCGCATGCGATTGCAACAGAGGGAGCATAGCAAAGGGAAGGATACTGACAGGTCCTTTGTTTTCTTCTAGGACACGTCTTTGGTAAACCCACCAAGAAGGAGTTTTGCTATGACAACCTCCACATTAGCCGCAACGCTTGGGACACCAACTTGCTCAAGGTATGCAGCAGTGCCTACAGAACGAGAGCGTGCGAGATGTGTCTGACTTGTTGTTCCTCCAGGTCAACCCCGAGTACATCTCTGTGAACTGGGAGTCGAGTGGTGGTGGCGCCTTCGCTGTCATCCCTGTAAACGAGCGCGGCAAGCTCCCCGACCAAATACCACTGTTCCGCGGCCATACTGCTGCTGTGTTGGATACCGACTGGTGCGCATAATCTTGGAGTGTTGGATTCGAAAAGACATGGCCTGACTTGCAGCTAGGAACCCGTTCAACGATCGCATTATCGCCTCAGCCTCCGATGACGGCAAGGTGTTCATCTGGGAGGTGCCGCAAGGGTTCACGCTTCATACCGAGGCAGAGGAGATTGTCGATGTAGCTCCGGTTAGCAAGCTTGGCGGACATTCCAGGTGCGGAGTTGTACTTGGCTATTATCGAAGGGTTGCGAAGCTGACTGTTTTCTAGGAAAGTTGGACATGTTCTTTTCAACCCGGCTGCTGAGAATATCCTGGCCTCTTCTTCGGGTGACCAGACTATCAAGCTGTGGGATATCGGTACTGGACAGGCTGGCCATACTTTGAAGCACCCCGAGATTGTGCAGAGCTTATCGTGGAGTGCCAATGGCGCGATGTTGGTTACCACTTCGAGAGACAAGAAGCTCCGGGTCTGGGATGTCAGGCAGGAGAAGCCGGTTCATGAACACCCCGGCCACGAGGGTGCCAAAAACAGTCGCGCTGTGTGGCTCGGCGAGCACAACCGCATTGCCACTACTGGCTTTTCGAGGATGAGCGAGCGACAAATCGGCCTCTGGGAACCTGGTCGCGCACAACCTATTGGTGGCTTCACTTCTCTCGACTCTATCTCCGGTGTTTGCATGCCTTTCTGGGACGACGGATCCAACTGCCTTTATCTCGCTGGCAAGGGCGACGGCAACATTCGCTACTTCGAGTACCAAAACGACAAGTTCGAGTTCCTCTCCGAGTACAAATCGGCCGACCCCCAACGTGGCGTTGCTTTTGTTCCTCGCCGCGGCATCAACGTAAGTCCTTTTTTTCTGCCAAGTATATTGGTGACAGATTCTCTAACAGAAAACAGGTTCACGAGAATGAGGTCATGAGAGGCTACAAGACTGTCAACGACACCTACATTGAGCCCATCTCTTTCACTGTGCCTCGTCGCGCCGAAACTTTCCAATCCGATATTTTCCCTCCCGCGACCGGTGTCAAGCCCGCCATGTCTGCCAAGGAGTGGTTCGACGGCAAGGAGGGTGTCCCCAACAAGATCGATCTGGAGAGTATTTACGATGGCAATGCGCCTGTCGAAGTCGCTTCCGACTACAAGCTTCCTGTCACTATTCCAGCTCCCACCCCCGCCCCTGCTCCTGTAGCTTCACCCAAGAAGGAGCCCGAGCCGGCCCCTGTCGCTCGTGTCCCTGCTCCTTCAGTCGCGGATCAGAAGAGCTCCATTTCAGCCATGGCCAACAAATTCCAGGACGATGAGGAGTCAGGCAATGATTCTGAGGCTTCCAGCTTCGAGGAGATCTCACGGCCCCCTCAGCGCCAGAGCATCATCATCAAGTCGCCCAACAAGCCCTTCCCGATCGCGACCACTCCCCCTCCCGGCACCAAGCACTCTCCTAATCAAGTTTCCCCTGTCAGGTCCCCTGGAAATGTAACTCCCTCTGTGAAGCACACCCCTACCCCCTCCGCGGCGACTGCGGCTGCTGCTGCGGCGGCGGCCACCCCCTCTGGCACTCCTATCGAAGTGTCTCTCGAGCAAATCAAGCACCTCTTGGTGCAGCAGGCCGTGATTATCAGCTCCCAGAGCGAAAAGATCAGCTCTCAAACTAATATCATCCAGCGCCTTGCCAGCGACGTCGAGACCCTCAAGAAGCGGGTCGAGGCTGGGTCGCAGGAACAGAGCGAGCGTATCCGGCTTTTGGAGCTGGAGTTGGAGGAGGCCAGGTCTTAAGCGTTTTCTGGGTTTGACTTGATTTTTTGACTGACTTGAGCTGAGAAGCGGCGTTGGATCTTTGCTTCTGGGAAGCATTTTTACAAACACAGCATGTGAGATGGATGTCTTTACGAGCGATATGGGTTGTTTTGACTTTTTCTTTTTTAAAAACTAATTTGGGGGGTGGGGGCTGGACTATTTTCCTGTGTTTTGTTTTATGAAACATGGTCGGATGAAAAAGTAAAGTCCTGGTTCTATCTGTTTTTTTTGTTTTTTTTTTGTTTTGCAAAGTTTCTGGCGGGAGTGTTGGAAGACTGGCGAAGTAAGCAAGCAAAAATCAAATACCCATGATTATTTTCTTGTTATGCGCATATGTACATTTAATGTCCCGTCTCTGAGACATGACAAGATCAATAAAGTGTTGTTTATCTTTGTATACTCTATCATGGCCTATTCTCTTGTTGTTGAAGATAGCTGAAGACAGATTAGGTGTTGAATCTTTATGACTTTTATCGCTCTCCTCAGTCTTTGTTGCGAAGGCAGGTATCTACCGGCAGCAAGAGCAGGTATTATAGAAATTGATGTCGTCATCGTCATCGAACTCGAGTTCATCCAAGATTTCTTTCGTGGATTTCGGTTTTGGTTGTTCTTGTTTACCAGCACCACCCCCCTTCACAAAAGCGTCAATATCCAACTGCTTCAGCTCCTCCTCCCCATTACTCTCCCCGTTGCCATACAACTCCCTCAATAACCCCCTCAGCTCCCCCACCGTTGCTTGCTCAACCCTCCCTTCTGTTACCAAACCCTCCAGCACCTTCAGATCCTGTTCCGCGAGCTCCCTCTCTTCCTGAGTCAACCCCCTCCCCCTCTGCCCTTCCAGCCCCTCTCTCGCCCTTGGTTCTTCTTTCCATTTGCCATCTTGGCTACGATTCCGATACCCCACCCTCCTATCCCGCCTCACAACCACCACCTCGCTTACCTCCCGAGGGTGCTCGTCCACCCACTCTGCCCCTTGAACACAACCAGCATAACTCTCGTCATGAACTCCCCTTGGCGTCAGCCTCAACGGCAAACCCCTGCTCATACTCTCTGGTAACCGGTCGTGGTACCTTACCAACACCCCCAGCCTCGACAGCGCGGTTGGGACGGCGAGGATGACCACCTTGACTCTGTACCCAGCTTCACTAAAAATCTCAACAATCTCGGAGAAATCCGAGGGGTGGCGGCAGGCGGACTCGACTAGAACTGGAATTTGGGCTTCTGAGGTGGATTGGCAGGCCATGGAGAGCCAGATACGAGCAGAGGGGGAGGCGAGGGCCGATGCCAAGTGGGGGTGCTGGGAGAGGCAGGGGGAGTAGAAGGGGTGGTGGATTTTGTAGGTGTCTGCTATTAGGTGGCATACACTTTGGGTTGTGGATTGGGAGGAAAGGGCAGAAGAGAGGAGGGGGGCGAGGCGGGTTTTGCCTGAGCCGGTCTGTCCAAGGAGGATGATTGCTGTTGGGGTGGCGGTGGTGGAATTGGAAGAAGGGGGGATGAAGGGGGTAATTTCCAAGGGGAGGATGGCGGTGGTGAAGATTTCGCGGACTTGCTGGTCGGTTAGGCGCCAGGAGGCTGGGAGGGAGGAGAGGGTTGCTTTTTGAGAGGGGGTGGTTTTCCTTAGGGGGTTGCTGTTGTCGGCCATTTTTGAAGAGTGATGGTGATGGCGATGGTGATGGTGGTGGATGTGAGATGTGGTTGCTGAGATAGTAAAACGGGGTGCCCAGGGTTGGATTCGTTGAAGGTGAAGGTGTTGTTCGACAAGAGCGAGTAGACTAAAGGTGCACAATCCTGCCCACCAAAAAAACCAACAATGATACACCAGCGCCGCGATACCTAGAGAGGAAAGTTGATTATATATGTATCCCACCATACAACACAACCCAGCTTTACGTAAAGTATCGCCCACGCGGGGCGAATCATAAAATGTCTTGGCTGGAGGTTGTAAGAAAAGTTGGAGTCAGGGAGGGGCAAGACCTGAGTTCGGTGCCCACTTTGACGATCACGACATCTCGTTCTTCGGTGTAACACCTCGAGCAGGAGGATTTCTCTTTTACTCCTTTCTCACGTTATGGACAAAACCATAGATGCCCCAACTTTAAATAGGCCTCTCAAAAGGTTAGACAGGCCTTAGAAAGGCCGTCGGCAAGTGTTAGCAAATAGCCGGTGGACGTCAAAAGACGTCAAAACAAATGAGGTGTCAACAGATAGCCACTATCCCTCCAGAGATGGTCCTCGGCCGTGAAAATATAATATCCAGGGGCTTCAAGCATGATTAAATAGGTATTCGAGTACTCTCAGAAATCCCGTGTTTGGTATAGCAGTTTCTATTTTCTGTCCTCAACGTGTCCAGCATCTAGCAACCCCACCACTCCCCTATCCCCAACTATTAGCTTTTAAGTCTGCTCCCAAATGACATCCTTATACGCTCTCCCTTCTTCCTTTCTATCATATGAACCGATAATCTCAATGGGCCAAATATATCATTTATCTTGCATTCTTTCACACAAAGTACACTTTGATAATCACGCAAAGAAAACATACAAGCACGAAGAAGAAATCTTTACAAACAATATTTCGATTTAAGCCCCAAACACCACACACACCCTTCAAACAAACAAACTGTGGTGGTAGAGCAGGTAGATAACAACAAACGGCAAACAACCAGCAACAAATACACTGTCAGTATGGAAACCGGAAATATGAAATCTGTTTGTGATGGTAACAAACTCCGAACGACCAGAAAAAAACAAGAAAACAGCACCAAGCAAAGCAGCAGCAGGCATAGAGACAATTCAACACTAAAAAAAGAGACAAGAATTTAATCCTCGGCAACGGCGATTATCAGATGTAGAATAAGACGAGAGCAAGAAACCCATTCCACTCTCATCCTCTATCTTCCTTTGCCAGCCAACCAACCATCCATCCTTTTTTCCGTCCTCCCAGTCATAACTAACCCCCACCCATTCATCCTCATCGTTAGACTCCTCGACAATCCCCCCTCTCTCCAACCAACAGCAAACCCTTTGCCAGACAACCTTTCCCCAAAGGTCCGCCAGCAGTGATATGTCATGGGAGTGAATAGTAGTGCACAGGGCAAGCGAGAAGCAAAGTCAAAAGATCCGGAAAATAATCTGTGAACGATGAAGAAAGAAAGAGTAGTATGATGATGATGGTGGTGGATACAAAGACTTTTGATAACACGTTGTACCAATACTCAACATAAAAAAGGGTGATGTCAAAAAGAAAAACTCCCGAAAAGCAAATAAGCTGCTAACAAAAAGACCAAGTGCTTGCCCTCCTCCTATCCCGAAACTCCGGTTGGTAAAAAAAGAAAGTCTCATTTCCTTCCATTCGTGACGGATTGTTGTCTTCCGCGATGACGAGAAGACTCTATTTGAGGTATCATAAAGGACTTTTGGTGTGAAAGAAAAAGGAACCGTTTTGAAAGACCCCGCCGCAAATGCAAATGAACGAACCGCCGAGTCTATGCATACTGTTCATAAATGCGAGAGACTGTGATGCAATGAAAAGACCCTTTACCCCTTCTTGTCCGAGGTCACAGTAGAGTCGAGCGTGGCCTTGGGGAGTGCCGGCGACGCGTGTGCTGATGGAGGTGAGCCAGGGTGATCAGTCTCGGCAAGAAGTCTGTAAACATAGATCAGTCAGTTATGGCCTGTACAGAAGAAGCGAATGGCCGAACGACTTACGCAAATGCATTTGTGTGACCAACTGAATCGCGCTGCGAGACTGGGGGTGTCCCGGTGCGTGACGAGGCACCGGAATCCTCTCCGGCACGCCCGAAGGCACCACCAGGTCCTCCCATCCGTCGACCGCTATTGCTTCTAGAGTTGAACATCGAGGTTGGGCCGAATGAGGCCATGTTCTGGCTAGAGCTGCGATTGGACGAGCCCTTCAGACGACGGAGATCATCGCTAGCCACCGTGTTGGGGGCCACATTGGTGTACGAGAAGTTTCTCGAGTCTTGACGACCACCCATGGGGCGACCACCAGGGCCACCACGTTGGTTGGTGCGGGCATTCTCGGCCGCCTTTTGCGCAGCAGCAGCTTCGGCCTGTAAAATTGTTAAATACATAGTCTCGAGCAGAGGGAGGGAACAAAAGGCAGGATGTGTTGCTTACCTCAGCGCGGACCTCTTCAAGAGTTTTGGGACCCTTGTTCTGCTCCTTGGATTGCCAGCGACTCCGACGCAAGTCAACAATGTCCATGAGCATGAACTTGAGACGGCTGGGAAGAGCCGCAAGATTCATCATGGTCTCGATGCGCTGGAAGTAGGCATCCATCATGGCGCGACCCTTTTCGGTGCCGTCAAGAGTACCACCAATAGTTCTGAGCAACTTGGTAAGGGACTCAATCTCGGCTTCATCAGGAAGGTCCTGGTACTCGAGCAACTTGCGAACACACTCGTGCATGATACGCTCTGTCAGCATACCAAGCTTAAAGAGCTCACCAATGAACTGAACGAGACCCAAACCGCGACGCTTGGCAGCCGCAGCAATGTAGTATTCGTCGGAGAGCATGGCAGCCTCGCCCGTCTTCTTCTCATCACCTTCAGTGGGCTCAGGAGGAGGGGGCAGGTTAGACTTCCATCCTCGCTCGAACTCGGTCTGGCAACGGTTGAGCAGATACTTGCGGAAAAGGGGACCACCGCTAATAACGTTGCCCTGCTTGTCTGTAACGGTCTCATCGCGGATCTCGGGACTCATTGACTCAAGCATGCGCTTGCAGAACTTGGCATACATAGAAGCCCAGTGGGCTTCGTCTGTCGCCTTCTCGAAAGTAAGCTGAATGACCTGGCGAAGTGTCCGACCATCCTGCTCATTCTTGGATTGCGCAGCGATAGTGAGGATCTGATCGGCAATCTTGTCGAATTTCTCCGGGGTCATCTTGTTCAGGGCAGCCTTGACCTTGCGCTGTACCATTTCGGGATCCAGGTGACCAGCCTGGGAAGCGACTGCAGTTGGATCTTGCGGCTTGTTGATACTAGTTGGCTTCCAACCCGTTGCTGAGACCTGGATGGGCTTGAGCTCCATGCCGGCAGTCAGGGGCATAGTCTTGGCAGCCTGAGCCTCAGCCTTTGCGTTGCCAAAGTTACCTTCCCTCTTGCTGCCTCCGCGTCTGCTGCCAGTGCGGGGCGAGGGCAAGCCTCCAGCAGCTGAAGGGTTCCGGCTCATGCTGGTAGGAAAACCACCACGACCAAAACCGCCCATAGCGCCCATGGGGGGTCTTCCTCCCAAACCACCTTGGGACATGGCAAAACGTTGCTCCGAGGTCGTACCAGGAGGCAGTGGTTTGGCGCCAAACTGGCCCATGGCTCCACCTGAAGGGAAGGCGGACGAGGCACCGGCACGAGAGCCTTGGCGACCGGAGCCACCACCCGGAGTACGAGCTGAGGCCGAACGATCCGAGTCTCCAATCAAAGTCTTGACTTGTTGGTGGAACTCCATGGAGGGCTGCTCAGTGAAAACCTGCTTGAACTGAAGTAAGAAGGCGGCATCATACTTGAAGACCTTGCCCTTCTTTTGCACCGCAGCGTTGAGAGACGGGTTGGGCGATTGGATACCTTCGGGGTAGATGTCCGACTTGACACCTGGCAGGAAACGAGCGGAACGAAGGGACTGCAACGCGGCGCTGGGTTGAGGGGCCTCAACTTGAGCAGTCTTGAGGGGCGCCAGATTAAGAGCGGCAGGCTTGCCCTTGGGTTTATCGGCACCAGTCTTGATAGCTGGGGGAGCAGCAGTTGGCTTCTCCGTGATGGTAAGCTCGTTCATCGGCTTGGCGAGCTGATCAACCACGCTCGCGGAGCCGCCCTGAAGCCGCTTCCTCTCCTTCTCATCCTCCAAACGCTCCATCTCACGCTCTTGGGCTTTGAGAGCTTCATCGGTGTTAGCAGCCTTCTTTTCGGCTTCTTCGCGGGCCTTCTTCGCCGCCTTTTCGGCTTCCCTCTTGGCGGTGATTGCTTCCTGTTCCTTCTCACGCTTCGCATCTTCTTCCTCCATCTCCCGAATCATGCGCTCCATGTACTCTTCTTCAGTCTCCTTCTTCTGTTCCTCGGCCACTGGTTTCTTGGCAGCCTCGGCTTCAGCTTCAGCCTTAGCCTTGGCTTCGGTTTCGGCCTTCTTTTTCTCCTCAGCCTCTTCAGCAGCCTTTTTCTCGGCGGCGAGACGCTCCTCCTCAGCGGCCTTTTCAGCGGCGGCCTTTTCAGCGGCGGCCTTCTCGTCGGCAGCCTTTTCGGCGGCGGCCTTCTCCTCAGCCGCCTTCTCCTCAGCCGCCTTCTTCTCTGCGGCAGCCTTCTCTGCGGCAGCCTTCTCTGCGGCAGCCTTAGCCTCAGCTTCAGCAACAGCTTGTTCAGCGGCGGCCTTCTCAGCGGCAGCCTTGGCAGCAGCTTCGTCGTCCTTCGCCTTGGAGTCCGAAGGTGTGATGGTTGATCCCATTACCTTGTTCTTGAACTCATTTCTGATGTGCTCGGCTGTCTTACTGGTGGTGCTCTCATTGCGAGCGTGTGATGGGGTCGCCGACTTCGGGGGTGGAGTAGGCGTCGAAGCAATGGCAGGAGGGGTCTTGGACTGCTGGGTGATTGGTGGCGCAGGAGACGTGGGAGCCTTCATGGAGGTGATGTCGAGAACATTACCATTCGGATCTTTGATGACGATACCAGTAGTCTTTTTGGGGCGAGCAAATGTCGAACTGACAATGGCGGGGGCCGCAGCGGCAGCTCGTGGCTGGGGCGTGCCCTGGGTCGTGGGGGGAGCTGGAGCCGGGCCTGTGCTCGAGGCTGGGCGATCTGAAATCTGTGAAGCATTACGAGACATAGGAGGGGCACCAGAAGGGGGTTGGTAGGGCGCTTGTGGCACAAACGTCGGCTGCCCTGGGTTAAAGCCAGCAGCCGGGGGCATGTATGGGTTACCCTGGGCCATGTAAGGGTTCTGGGAGTAAGGAGCCCGGTAGGGGTCCATGTACGGCGCGCTCATCTGCAGTTTGTTTGCGGTTAGCAGCTTTTCAAAACCACCGCTTTCAGGTGACAGGTCCATGGGCCCTATGAACTGAGGGCCCAGCATGGGCACCCCGCGCCTAGGATCAAAGCTGTAGGGTGCAGGAGGGCCATCCGAATACTCGGGCGGTGGAAGGCCGCCGTTGAACTCCTGATGATATTCGACTGCTTGGTCCCAAGGCTTGCTCTGACGTCGAGGCTTCTGGGAGAACTCGGCGGCTTTCTGCTTCTGAGAAGCGCCATTCGGCCCACGCATATGCTGAGAAGCCTTATCTGCCTCTCGGCGTGCTTGCTTCTTGTTTTTGTGCGGCTTGAATGTAGAGGAAGAAGAAGAGGGATCTGTGGGAATGAAAGGGGACTTTACTGGTTGCTGATACATGTTCATGGCAGGTGGGTAATAGTTGGGCGGAACAGGCTGCATGGCGTTTGGCTGTAAGACTGGGGTTCCGTGGGACATGGTAGGAGTGCCAGCAGGACTAGCACGATGAGGCTGGGGAGAGGCAGGATAGCCGCCCCGATACGCGGGCATTCCACGCCCGGAATGTCCAGTATTGGGGCCAGAGAAATTGCGGTTGTTCGGGGGGAAGCCCATGTTGGGATTGTTGTTGAAGTTGTGGTTGTGGCTGAAGCTGCCACGTCCACCACGGCCACCTTGGAAGTTGCCTCGACCGTGACCAGGACCACCGTGCTCACCATGAGCCGAAGCTTGGGAGTCCCGTCGAACATGCGGGCTCTGAGCCATAGCAGCACCGTGCTGCTTCATGTGGCGCTGGAGGAGACAGGTTAGCGAGGGGCTGCGGGAATTAGGAGTTGTCGGATATGTACTCACATCAGCCTCACCAGGGAAGCTACCGAAAACAGGACCCTGAGCTGGGGCAGCACGTTGGCCAAGCCCACCACCGCTCTGGTGGCTTTGGGGAATAGGCGATGGGGAGTGAGCAGGAGACGCCACTCTTGGGTTGGCACCGCCAGGAATAGGGATAGGAGTCGCTCCGGCAGGCTGGGGGGTGCTGTGGGCGATGGCTGGCGACTCGAAGCCGAACTTAGGAATCGGGCCGCCGACAAGACCACCGTTGGCGAGATGGCCGGCGGGGGCGTTGGCACTGATGGTTACCGAAGGCTTTCGGGTATGATCAGCGACACTGCCGTTGGCAATCGAGGTGCCGCGAGCGACAGGCACGGCGGGAGTGATGTTCTGCCGGCCGTTCACCGGCGTGACATTTGAGGACTTTCCATTGGGAGGAACAGTCGATCCGGCCACCACGGGCGGGTGAGAACCCGTCGCAATCAGCGGAGTCGAAGTAGGCTTCTTGTTCGCACCGGCTGCGGAAGCATACGACGGGGCTGCTGCGGGAGCTGTGGTAGTGGTAGCCGGCGTCTGATTGGGTTGACTCGCAGTAGAAGTCATTAAGAAATCGGTTGCTCGAAAGCTCTGTTCTTCTCGAGGGTGCGCGGTTTGTGGTGTCGGTTGATTGCGGGGGAGGAGGTGAGGTGAGATTAGGGTCGTGATATCAAATCCGACGTTTGTTGCGCAGAAGACGGAAAAGGTCCCAGCGAAGAGAAAAAAAAAACAGGTCGCTCCAAAGTCAGGCAGACAGGAGAAGTAGACTTGGCTAAAGTTGCGTTGCAGTCGCTTTCACACTCGAGGGTCGGGTGGTTGGGCGTGCAGGGCGAGGCAAACTCTATCGTGAAAGAGTGTGGTGGTGGGAGGTGGGTTGTCGCAACCGAAAAAAAGTCGAGGCGACAAGAGAGCGACTTTGCCGAATCTGCTGGAGCCCACAACAAACTGTCTTGGGGTACAACCTCTGTCAGGTCGGAGAGAGGGGCAGAGTGGGTCGTAAATCTCTGATTCTCGGGGTGGAGAATGTGAGAGGTGTGAATGGAGGTGCCCGTCACTGAAAGACGTTTCCTCCTCGAAATCCACAAGGTAGTTGTGAAAAAGTAGTGGTGTGGAAAATCGAAAAAGAGGGAAAAATTTGGGCTCTGCAGCGCTGCTTTGATGGTTGGCGAGGCGAGGGAAGGGGGGCCCTTGCCCATCTCTCGCCGCACCAAAAAGTTAAACCAAGCCGCCGCAAGTACCTGCCCGCCTGTGATTTGCTGAGAGCAGTACCTGTGGCCCCACCTTGCCCATATCCATGAGCTCAGACCAGGTCTCCCGCCCACACTGGCAACTTGCTCCACCAAGTGAATTCACTGCTATCTCTATTCTATCTCTCACCTCCAGGCCCTTCCTCACTTGTGGGATGAAGCTCAAGTCCTCATATCTGACCTTGATAATGGCCGAGTGATGTGGCTGACACTTTGAACAGAAGCTAACCCCCGCCAGTCGCATCAACAGCCAACTCAAATGCTGTCAGACTTTGAACCTTGCCCTGGGCACAAGCCCCGTCGGCTCACTGCTCACTGTGAAATTACCCTGACACTTCATAGCAGCGCAGAGTGGTGCAAACAACACATCTGGGCGGGAAACCTGTGCCCATCTTTGTTTTTCTGAGCTTCTATGCCCTGCCAGGTATTGGGAACAAACGTTCACCCAAGATACACACATTAGGAGCCATCATGGAATGCCCTAAAGAAGTCAATAGGTCTAGATGCCGTAGGTACCGGGGCCTTATTGTCCCTCGATTTCTTTCCTATTTTCCCGTCTCTCTTTGAGCAACGCGCTGAACCTGATAGTCCTTCATTGAGAGCACACTAGCCTGTTCCTACCAGTAGCATCCAGAAAGCTGGGTCATATTCCGTCAAGAGAGGGGAGGGGGTAGTTGCAGATGTTGTTGTGCTTGTACATGAATATTCAAAGTGTAGTGCCTTCCAAGATAATCCCCCGCCAGGACCCCTGTCCTGCCTATAAGATTCTAGACCACCCAATTCTGACCTTGATGACTGGATTTGACTCCTTCGTCTTATATACTCTCTCTGCATGATCTTTTGCATGCATCTGCCTTGAAGGCTCTCAATACCCGGGCGACCTTGGATTCGGTTTAAGCCGGCCAGTCAGTCGGGATGGTGGCGAATCGGTCGCTGCTAACGTGCCAGCTTATGCTGGAATCGCGAACGGAGCCCTCGCTCCACAATGAACGTGGGATTCAACACTGGGCAGCGGGGCAAGAGGAAGGAATGGCATTAGAGTGAGGGGTTGGAGAACATGGAGATGAGGGCAGCCATTGCCATATAGACAACCTACCCATATTCCAGTCATCCGCCAATATCCGTGGAATGACATGAAGGGAAGGTCGCCTTGAAGAAAATAGCTCGCAAATGGTCAGTTTTTTAGCGGGTAAAACCGAGAAGTGATGGGCTTGCTGGTGGATGGAATCCTGGGTTGCTTTCTGGCATCTGGGCAACTTGCATCCCGTCTTTTTGGCCCAATTAAACACACGACGGCTTTGTGCGACAGAAGCCGATACTTTGCCCTATGAAACTCATTCTTTTACACATTCCCACTTCGTTAGCCCTGAGAGTTGCTCGCATAATCCTCCGTTTGGCTTCTATACACACGCACTGCCATAGTCAGTCAGAGCAGCTGACAGAGACGTCATGGCAACGCTTAGACCAACCATGAGTCGGCTCTTGGGTAATAACGGTCCTATGGCGGCCTTCTAATGCGTAATCTTTTCTTGGTCCTCCGCCGCTCCGGCTGTTTGGTTCTCGGGGATAATGGTGGCAAACCGGTGAACAAAGCTCTCCTTATAGGGGCTCAGGGGGCAACAAGACTCCCAAGAACTCTCCCCATTTGGGCAACTTGCAACTCGGGTTTTCTTCGGTGCCTTCAGGACTCACTGGCACCCAACCATTTTCCTATCATGATAACCAGCAGACGGACCCTTGGGGCATTCACATACAAACGAAATTTCGCCACTGCCGCATGCCTGTCTGGCCCAGAAAATGGGCTGAGATAAGGCGCAAAAAAGTCTACGAATCGTACACTCCGTCGCACAGCACTTTTGTGGTAAGACGACGGTTGAATCTGACTCACCCCACGGGTGACAGAGTGGCTAATCTTACAGCCAAGATACACATAACCTTGAAGGGTCTTATCAGTCGCAAACCCGAAATATTGTGATGCTTCGAGCGGAGGAAGCAAGGAGGAAGTCATCAAAAGAGATGATAAAAAAATATAAACAAAGATATATCAATATCTTGATGACCCCGACCCGATTTGAACGGATAACCTTTCGATCTGGAGTCGAACGCGCTACCGTTGCGCCACGAGGCCTTTGTTGGAGTTCTGTACCGCACTTAGCCGTCATCTCGTCGATCTCATCTCGTCGAGAATTCTGCTTGGCTGTTTTCTCGTCACAGGATATTCAATCCAAACCCAGTCAGCTACTCATCATCACAGCCTAAGTCTTTATATCAAAGACCTCTGGAGTGTCTAGCTGATTCACGCGCCTAGGTTAGAATTCCCACCCCGAATTCCCCGACTGAACACTCCCCTTTTCCCTGTCGTCATCCTCCAACCTAACCCACCTCCCCTTCTTCCTTTTGAGCCCACAATCCCCTCCATAACTCCGTCAACACTAAGTAGGCCTCGTGGCGCAACGGTAGCGCGTTCGACTCCAGATCGAAAGGTTATCCGTTCAAATCGGGTCGGGGTCATACCTGCAGTAACAAAATAATTGCACACAATGGTGGAGTTGAGCCCTTTTCTTTTTTGTGATAGATTTTTTGCTAGTTCCTCTACAACTTCCAGACCATTTCTGGACCCCCCCTTTTTTCGGCGATACGGGGGCATAACATGACATACCAAAAAATTGCCAGCTGAAGATCTTCGAAGCAAGTATTGGGGTAAAAGGTAGCTGCATGATGATGAAACTACAAAAAGGGTTTAAGGCAGTCAGGTGCCAGCCTAGAAACGACTTGTGTTTTTTTTTGGTTGAGTTGCATGTGATTATGCAGAGCTCGTGACTTGGTGTGAGGCTCAAGCTGTTTAAACCTTCCATATGATCTCGTTGACTGGTTGGGCGTCGGTGGTGCAAACCAGACCATAATATGGTTGGACACCCAAACCACCACAAGATTCTCTTGGAAGACGAGAGAAGACTAACCGAGAAAGCATGCGCTTGTGAGAGAGTCACAAGTCGTCTTGTTAAGTAGCCTTAGGGCACGCTGGAGGTGTTAATGATGAGACAGGGGAATTTTCACCTCCATTCTGCTTTTGAGTGAAAATGAGAGCCTACAAAAGTCCAAGAATTATTTACAAGGAAGGCCCCTTGTATACGACACACCTCTTTATCTGTCTGTCTGTCTTGACCATCTGTACATCACGTCTTAATCCTCCACCTCAAACCCCTCTACTTTCCTCCCTTCCTCCTCTTCGTCATTCACTCCACCTTCCACGCCGTCAGCCTCCTCATCCTCGAGACCTGTGTCCTCCAGTACGTCCCGAATCTCAACATCAACAGCTGGAGCTGGAGCCGGAGGCAGCAGCTTCAGCTCCTCAACCTTGGTCTTGGTCATTTCATAGACATACTGTCCCAAGTGCTCCACTCCTTGCATAACCGCCTCACCGAGCACCGCCGTCATTATTGTGGTGTCTGTGCTGTCGTCTCCCTCTTGCTGTCCAACAACCAGCGGCCGCTCCGAAGGCCACAATTCCCCAGTTACCAACGTCAACTGGTCCGGTCGTTTGAGGAGAAGCTCAAAGGCCTCCCTCAGCTCGTAGCACGCCTCGAACACTTCGCGACGACCGAGAATGTACAGTCCTAACCGCGCGCGAGAAAGAGCCACGGTCAGGCGGCGGATATCTCTCAGGTAACCAACGCGGGAGGTACGTGTCAAAGAGAGGATGATATCTGTTGTTATTAAACCATGATTAGCAACGGAACGTAGCTAAAAACGGAAAGGGCGGATCAAGACTTACAATCATTTTGCTCTCCCTGGTACTTATCCACCGTTGTTACGATCCTTGGCAGCCCAAAGATGGGATTCTTCGCACACCGATGCGCCAACACGTCCTTGATCAAGGCTTTCTGGCCGGCATATGTAGCAAGTATGCTGATCTTGGAGGCTGGGTAACCTAGCAGACGCATGTACTGGTAGATGGCCACCGCATACTCGGCTTCACCAAGATTCTGAATGAAATGCGGTGTTGGCTCCGTCTCTCCCTTGCCTTTGTAGTCGGGGACATTGATGAATTGGTAGTCGTACTTGAAGCCGGCGTTGGCGGTGGTGAACTCCTTCTCTGTTTGGGTATGTGGAAGGTCACCGAGCTGGGGATACCGCCACTTGTACAAGTTCGAAATGGATGGGCGGGCGCGGCCTTGCTGGTCAAGATTGATAGTTGGAACGCCAAGACGGACTAAGCGAGAGAAAAGGGACTGCTCCAGGTTGGCGTAGTGGCGGAAAGCGAGACCTTGGATGATGGGTGAGTTTTGGTAGTGGTCACCACACAAGACCACTCTCTGAAGCGCCAGTTGACCGTCTTTTGGCTTTTGTAGAGCCAACGGGATGAAGTTCTCAATCTCGGTAATCTGGGCGGCTTCTTCCATAATGACGTTGTCGTAGTGGAAACCAAGAGCCGCAATCTCGCCACGCTTCATGGCAGCATGAGTCGAAGTCATAGCGATGATCCGTGCCTCGTTGGTAAGAAGATAGTTGGCCTTGTCTTTGTCCCTGCGCAGAATCTCGAAAGGCAGAACATCTGCGAGTTCGGAGAAGATCTTGGAGATATGCCGATAACACCCTTGAGCAATTTCCAGCACAGTTTCACGGTCTGCGCCTGGCGGAAACAGCGGTTGAGGGGCGTCCGCGAAGTACCCATGGAACGGGAATACTGTGACGATGTCTTCTGGAGTAGCATCTTCGGCCTTGACTATCTCGTTGAACTTGGCCCACGCTGGTTCAACATAGACAGAGTTGAAGTAACCAGCTGTTTCCGCAGAGCTTCCATGAGCACCTGGTGCGCCAATGCTCGCGGCGAGACGGTTGACCTCGTACAAGAAGCGTTGTCGGTTCTCCAGAAAAGATTCTACCCGTCCGTGCTTGCTGAAACTGCCCTCGGTCTCGAGCTCTTCCTCACCATGACCCAGGCGAAGGAGATGACGTTCGTCAATGTCCAAAGCAACGATCTTGGCGAACAGCTGGTTCAACGCTTGATTGCTGTGAGCTATAAGTAGCGTCTTTTGTTCTGGGAAGTTGTGGTAAATGTTGTTGATGATCTGGGTGGCAACGTCTGTCTTGCCAGTACCGGGAGGGCCAACAATGACTGTGAGGCCTGGCTGTGTTCCTGAAATGATCGCCTCGATCTGGGTAGGTGTGAAGCGAACACTGTTGAGTTTTGGTGCGTCAACAAGGTAGGGACCATTATTTGGTGGCTTGTATGTTGATACTTTGAGAGTCTCGATTTCCGCAATGAGGGTAGGCTCAGCATCCCGTCTTCGTTTCTTGGAAGGCTTGGAGGGAGCCTCTTCCGCTGGCTTTTCAACTGTCTCGAGAACATATGGTGGGCCAAAGCTTCCGGAGACATCATCGTCAGGCTCGACAATCTTGCCTGGCAAGCTTTCAACAAGATGTTGCCAGTCCAAGAATGTGTCGCGGAAGTTGACCTTTTTCAGGCGGTTTGCCAATTGTTTATAGTTGGCTCCAGCCGGGTCACCATAGCCCAAAAAGACCTCATGCAACCAAGGAGCAAGCGGGACATCAGACAGTGTGAGATCTTGGATAGACTCTAGCACTGGCTTAAAATTGTTTTCCCGGCCGCTTCTCCGGACAAGCAGGTTGATCCCATCATAAACATCCCGCTTGCCTTCAGTATCGTCCTTGAACGCCTGAGGGTCAAGACGAAGCTGAAGCCTCCGGATATCGCTCCGATTGTGGCCATCAAAATATGCTTGGGCATCGCGGATTGCCCGCCCTCTGTCGTCGAGCACCTGGATGACCTCGGCGGAGCGGACAGCCACTAATCCAAGCTTTTCTGCAACTGTAAGTGATCCTCCACCGTTCGTAGCGAGCTTGGGTCTTGAAGCATCCACTGCGAGAAGAAACAACACATCATCCGGGCGCAGCGATTCCCACTCGCGCCGCACATGTGGTGTAAGCCTCCTCAAATCAATTGTGACCTCCGCTCGCACCGTTGATGGTTTATCGTCACCAACCAAAGGAGGCACAATTTCGAGGATAGTGGGCTTGGTAATCGTCAACGCCATCTTAGAGAAGCCCGAAAATACCGTGTCGTTTGAGCGTTTTGCTTCCGGTTTTAATCTGGACAGAACACTCTCGATGTCCTGACGAATTGCATAGAAGGCCTCGCAACGGTACAGTATCATGGATCTCCACAGGAAATCGCCCACCGAGAGATACTGTAGATTTAGTTTTGGGAGCGCAAGCGGATGAGATCCGTCGTAATATTCGGTCCTCCCGAGTCCGACCTCAAAGAGGGATTCTTCCGTTGGTAGGAGGCTCAACTGACTCGCCACTTCTTGGAAGGTCTTTCTCCGCTCGAACTGCGACAATAAGACTTCCAGGAGGAACCTGCGCTCAACCGGTACCTTCACAGATTCCGGGTAGGTAGTGCGCAGGCCCAGTAGCTTGCAAAGCGACTCGATCTCGTCATCGGTCAGTACGGTAAGGAGGCCCTTGAGCTCGCTTCTTCTGTCGATAGCACCGTAGTTGGACAGGGCCAAAACGGTCAATTTATCCTTGAAATGCTTCAGTGCAGTTCGCTGAAGCTTTGCAAGATCACCACAATGTCTGTCATACGCCTCCGTCTTGCTGAGCTGAGCACCAGTCTGCTCATCGATTGTGAAGTATGTGTAGTGCGAAAACAGCCTGCACAGTTCCCGCAACAAGCCATTGGCTTCATCGTTATAGACCGGGGAGAGACTCAGAGCCGGTAAGACGTGGAGATCTTGCAAGAGCGTGTTGACGTAGCGTCTTGTTGGAAGTTGACTTTGCAAATCGGTCAAGAACTCGACGAAACGCTCGCAGTACAAAACCTGGTCCGGCTTGGCATTGTCGGTATAGAGAAGGTTCAGGAAGTTGAGGACAGAGGTGTACAACCAGGATCGCTCAAAACGCAAACGGGCCTTGGTAGCATCATCGGCCGCATCATAACGTTTTGCAGATGCCCTCCAGGCCTTCCTCCATTGTGTGGTGGACTCGAGTATGGCATCCCGCTTGTCGTCTGTGGAAATGTTGTGCCAGATGGAGATGGAGACAAGTGGCGCGCATTCTTTTCGTACGATGGTGCAGTCGAGACTCGAAAAGGCATGGATGATAAAGAGAAGTACATGAGTCTTGATTGTCCACGCCAGCGAGCTGTCCAATGTGAGAGATAGCGCACGCCGAAAGAGGTCCGAGAAGTCAGCGGGTCGATCACTAAATATATCTGATGCGATTCAAGGTTAGTATTTGAAGGCTGTTCTTAGCTTCCGGGAGGGAGAGAGCTCACCCCAAGTGTCTAGCCTTTCCCTCCGCTTCGCGTTCACTATTAAGATGATGAGAAGAACATGATAGTTAGACGAGTCCTCGCCATACCCAGGCCACAAGTAGCTATATCAATTGTTGTCAGATCAACAGAACTACAAATTCATGATTCAGCCATACCTTTCCAATGCCTGTAAGCCCTCAAGAACCAAAAGTGACTTGAAGGGGAAGTTCTCCTTTTCCAGAGTGTCCCATATCTCTCTCTTCAGCACATCGTTGTTGACCTTGACCTCCGCTGGTTTCCTTGGCAGCCAGTGCTGCCGTGCAAGCGTCGCAAACTCGCTCTGGCCCTCCAGGTCCTCGACTGTTGGGCGACCCGACGCAGCATTCGACCCGGAATTGGCGCTGCTCTTAACTCTCTTGGCGGGGGGCATCGTGGGCTACTGGTGAGTCGTGGACAGCAGGGCGAGGTGCAGGATCAGAAAGTCGTCGATGCGTCGCGCGGCCGCATGAATCTGGAAATTTATTTGTTATAGCTATCTGGACGCGGCAACCAGCTCCAAGATCCTCTCCAAATTGGACCTAGTCGCCAGCCTTGTCCACCGTGCACCACCACCCACTGTAGCCCACTGTAGCCCACTGTCACCCGTTGGCATTCAGCGATGCCCCGCTGTTTCTGCCACTAACCACTGGGGTGCTCCGATCAGACCCACCTCCAAATTCCCATCCTGGTCCTTCTGCATCGACATCCATCAGCCTTGCCGGTCCGCGACCAACTTCCCTCTTGCACTTCAATTGTATACTTCTTTTGCGAGTTGAGACACCAGTACAAACCCCAACGTCCCAATTGCTAGGGACACACATAAATACATGATCTACTCATAGCGCCGCTGCCTCAAATCAACATTCCCCTCAAGATGCCAGCGACAATCATCGACAGCCATGGCATACCGGCTGTCGCCAAAGCTGGTGCCTTCCTTCAACAGCTTCTAGAACACGCCGAAACCGTCAAGCGAACGTCGTCGATAGAACCCCCTCTTATTGAGTCCCACTTTGATGATCTTCGCGGCCGAATGAACAGCGTGTACGATGACGAACCCACCACGGATGACCCGAGCGATGCGAAGACGGCGCGTTTCGCCATTATCGAAACCGCTGTGCGCGACACATTCAAATACTTGGTGGTGAGTTTCCCAGCTGAATATACGCACTTCAATGCTTAGATGTATGCTTACACCATGTAGTCAAGAGCGCCGATCGATTCGCCAGAGTTTGTCAAGGTTTGGAGCCTTTTCGACATTCTGTCTATTCTCTCGGACAGCGAGCTATGCGACCCAGCCCTTCTTTTGTGGCTTGTGGAGGAACTACTCGACAGCCAGACAGTGGCTGGCTGTCGCAAGGTCTTCGACTTTCTTGAATCGCGTCGCGAAAGGATTACGGCCAAGCACTTTAAGCAAAAACAGCTCGTTATTCTTCGGACCTGCAATGAGCTCCTCCGGCGTCTATCCAGGGCTCTGGACCCAGCATTCTCCGGCCGAGTCTTGATTTTCATGTTTCAAAGTTTTCCTTTGGGGGACAAAAGCTCGGTTAACTTGCGGGGAGAGTTCCACACGGAGAACGTCACCACCTTCGACCAGACTCCTCCAAAGATCGACGGAGATGGGGATAAAATGGATGTGGACACCGATGTCGGCACACCCAGTGATGGTTCACGGAGAGGCAGGTCTAATGGTGTTGATACAAAAAAGAAGGCTTTAGACCCGGATGCTTTGTATCCAATTTTTTGGGCGTTGCAAGAGAGCTTTAACCAGCCAAAGCTTCTTTTCGAGTCCAGCCATTTTGCCTCATTCAAATCCGGGCTTGAGGCGACCATGGCAACTTTTCTGAACATCAAACTCGAACAACCACCCCGTGTCAAGGAGAGACCAGACAGACCAGTCGAGGAGCCCAAGCACACATCGAAGCGAAAACGAGAAGACAGCGACGACGCTCTCTCCAGTGGCTTCAACCCCAAATACCTTACCAGCCGGGATCTATTCAGGCTTGAGATCAGTGATCTGACTTTCAGGCGGAACATCTTGATCCAAGCGCTCATTATCATGGAGTTCCTGCTTGCGCTTTCACCGAAAGCAAAAGAGAAGCTTGCTACGGTGAAGGTGCCAAACAAGTCCGTCACTTACTCAGAGAAAACACTAAGTGAGGATGATATTAAGTGGGTTGTCGAGATGAAGGAATCCATCAAATCATACCTCAAGCTCGGCCCAGAAGGACCACACTTTTGTCGACTTGTTGAAACGGTTCTCTCTAGAGACAAGAATTGGGTTCGGTGGAAAGTCGAGAATTGTCCTCCAATCGAGCTGCCGCAACTCTCACCAGAGGTCTTTGTCGCAGCTAGGACCACGGCTGGTAAACTCGCGACTACCAAGCGACTACGGGCCACCCCCATGGGCTCCCTTAACCTCGACTTTCTGAACGACGACGATGAAGAAAGAGCGTTGAAGAAGCTCAAGGACTGCAATCGCTACAAAGTTCCTAGTCTCGATAGCTACAAAAGAGGGATAGCCGATGACGACTTCGAAATCGAGATGCCAACAAACAACGAGTCCAAGACTGCGGCTATCGAAGGCAAGGCCAGCAAGGTTTGGAGGGCGCTGAGAATTACGAGCAAAACCAAGTTGGTTCTCTTTGACAAGATCGAGGATGATGACAAGATCGATGTCATTTTTGAAGAGCTACCTGCTGAGAAAGACGAAGAGGATCAGGAAATTACAAATGGCGATGCCATCTTCCCCGATGATCGGAGGCCGATCGTGGTTGTTGACGCTGGTAAATATTCCTCAGCTGCTGTAGGACTTGCGAAGCAGCTCTATGTACGCCACCCGAAAACATTCACGAAAGTGGCGGTACATGTCACGCGCAAACCCGTCGAGGGTGAAGTAAATGGGAAGGACCTTCATTTTGTTGATACCCAAGCTTTTAACATGATGCGGGATGGAGATCAGTTTCTCGAATTTAGCGAGGAAAGCGACGATATTCACGGTACCAGCAGGAAGGAGGTGGATGCCATAATCGACAACGACAGGGTTGCCGTGATGGAGATGACATTCCAGGTAAGCTTCAAGCATATTGAACTCATGTGCTATATTGTGCTGTGTACTGACACAAAATACAGGCCGCGCAGCAGGTTAAGGACAACGGCTATGATGCCAGGTTTATCTTTATCCAGCCCCCTGCCTCTGACATGTTGGAGGGCCAGCTCAAAGAGAGTGGTCTTTCCGAGGAACAAGTGCAGCAAGCGATCAGGGTGGCGGCTGAGGCGGCAGAGCACGCCAAGTCATCCTTGGACTTTTATGAAGCGGTGGTCAATGCAGAGTATCAGGCCTTGGAGATGGCCATCTTTGGGACAGAACTTGGGGCAGAGAAGTTGGAGGCCGAGGTTCCAGCTGTGTCAGAGGAAGCTGATGGGAAGAAGGGGGGGGGTGATGGCGATGTGGCTATGGATGATGTGGCAGCTCCATCATGATTGTACTACATCTAGCCAGTGTGGCTGCCTTGTCTTGTTAGCTGTCAAATAAGTGATACCCAATAGCGACTATACAATTGAACTTCTCAGACCCGGGTACAGTTGCCACGGGCCCAATTATTTTTGCCTCCACCTGGTTCCGATTGCGAACAAGACAGAAAATGGAGGTTAGTTACGCAATTGATAGGCTCAAGCAAGACACCCAGCCTTAATTATGGATATCTATTCCACGCATGTCCTTCCCTGTTTCCATGATCTCTTATTCATCGACACCCAGCTTTCCATAGTGAGACGATCATCCTATATCCAAGCAAATCACTAGTTACATCTATCAGTCTAATGTATGTACGTCCCTTCTTCTACACAAGTATTCTCTTCGGCTCTTCTATGATATCCAACTACAGACAAAACATCTAGTTAGCAGCAGGTCTTTAGAAAAGAAGCACAAATCTTGGGAGGAGTCTAAAGGGAAGAAGGGCGGGGGGTGGTATGTACGTACAGGCACAAGAATAATATCAACACCGCGGTCGAGATTGGAAGGGGGAATCTTCTGAGAGCTGAATGCAGTCGATAAACCCTGTTCCAAAAAAAGTCCTGGTAAGCTGGGTGATTTATCTCAAGTATGTAGTTTCCCCAGTTTGTGTGCGTTTGTGTCAGGTAACTCAAAATAGAAGAGGCCCGTCCCAGCCCCCCTGTTACACCCATGATGAAGGTCCACCAAAGGTTCTAGACAAATTGCAGATACTCACGCACACACACACGACGGCTAACATCACACCTTAATCGGGGTTAAGATAAGGGTAGGTATAGAAGGTATGCAATTGATACTGCTCGAGAACCTATTCCAGCGCCGAAGTGTGTCTTGTGATGCGCTATACCGTTGATAAAGTGTGTCCGGCTTGCGATTCCGCTGAACCCCTTTGAATAGATCAAGGGCATCGTGTGCATCTGCAATCTTGTTAGGCCTCTAGTGGGCCTCCTCCGTTGTGCGTCTTCTTGTGTGTGCACAAGGGCCTGCAATAGGTCTTTTTGATGCCTATGTCAGATGCACAACACACCTATGGCTGTTCTTCCAAGGCCAAGAACAGCAGTAATATAGGGCGTATACCAATACTGCCCCTGGCCTTGAGAAGATCACAGATAGTGCGTCTGTGAAAAAGTCAAATAGGCACATCAAACAGAAAACTCTTGCATGTTTCACAAAGAGGCAAATGACCCCCCTTCCCTTCAGTTGTAAAATAGAGAGTACTAAAAAGGAGAAAAGACAAACTTACCAAGGACTTCTCCCAGTTCTCTCAATTTCCATGATCCGCTCACAGCACATCTTCAACCGACCCCTCACGCTCCTCTCTGACAGGAATTCATATTTCGCTGAGTCCCGAAGCTTGTTGGCGAACCCTATGGCAGGCTCATTAGCATACACATTCAGGCAGTGTAAAACCAAAGAGGCCCAATAAAATATCAAATAGGCGTTGAAAGATAGTCAATAGGTATTAAAAGACGATTAATAGGCCTTTAAGGATAGTCCACAGGCCTTCGAAGATAGTCGATAGCTATTAAGTGACAGTGAATAAGCCTTAGAAATGGCCAATAGGCCTTGAAAGATAGTTAAAAGGCCCTGGGAGATAGTGGTAGGCCTTCCCGATAGCTTAACAAGCCTATTCACCATCTTTCAACGCCTCTCGCCTATTTTTTGGGGCCTGTGTTCTGTGAGCGTAATGGGCCGTTGCTCGCTTTGGCAGGCGTAATCAGAGCACAGGGATAAAGGAGAAAACAATGGAATTGAGAAACCCAAGAAACTGATACTCACACCACGTAAACTTTGAGGGGTCGTCGGGGTTGGGCATGCTGCTATCGTTGATATTTTGCACGCTGGCACTACCAAACACAAAGGTCATGAGGTCTTTGGTTGAGGTGTTGTCGAGTGCATCCTTGATGTTTTCGGAGTCTATACCCGTCAGTCGAGAGGGTGTGGTAGTGGTTGGAGTTGGAGTTGGGACAGTATCCCGAATAGTGGTGATTGTAGGCTCCGTAGTAACAGAACTGTCAGTGACTATGTTGCTTGACACCTGTTCCTGTTCTCTTTCCGTACTCGGGAGCCGGGAATCAGGAGTCTCCCTCGCCTCGAAAGCCTCTTCCTCGGCGATGCTGATATCCCCGAATGGCTCGATTTTAGCCATGAGATAATCGTCCACCACTCGCCTCTCCAAGATGTTGAACCGCCTCGTCCCAACGGTAGCAATCACGTAGTTCCCATTCGGAAGTATCAAGTGATGCACTATCCGAAGAATGGTTCCTATTTCCTTCGCTTGTAAGGTTCGGCGGTCGTACATTGCCATGCCAAATTCTCGATTTCCCTCCAAGGCACGCTGCATCATAAGGCGGTATCGTGGTTCGAATACATGCAACTGCATTGTCATTGACGGTACCGCGGTGGCGCATACAAAAACCGGGATTTCGTCTTTGGGGGGCGGTGCTGGGTTGATCTCTTTGCGAGCTTTGAGTTCATCCGGCCAAAGGAGGGACGTCAGCTTCGTAAGAACGCGGTTCTCCGGATACGGCGAGAGAAATGGGGTGCCATGTAAAGTCAGAGGTTGACGACAGACAGGACAAGAAAAGTCCTCGCCGAGGCTGGTTATCGCTTGCAAGCATGGTTGGCAATATGTATGGCCACAAGGTGTCGTAACAGGTTCTTCAAAGAGCTCGAAGCATATTGGGCAGTTGAACTCGGGCCTTAGGACCTTGCTTAATCGGTTGAGGACGGGTTCATCGCTGTTGGCCGAGGAAGACTGCTGAAGCTCATCGTTTATGACCTTCATGACGCTCGAAGAGACGACATCCATACCACAATCGCCTACAGCATGGTCCTCACCGCACACTCGACAGTGATAGGCCTTTCGTCGTTTTTTCAGTGCCGGATAGGTAATGTCTTCCGGTCGTTCATGGGGTTCTGGCAAGCAAGTCTTACAGAATGATGCTCCGCATGGGAAGATCTTGGGCTCACGTAAGAGCTTTTCACATAAAGGGCATACGAGCTCCTTCGAAGCTCCCCAGGTGGAAGCAGTATCAGCCATCTGTCCAAAGGGTTAGTTGCAGAACTATGATATACCAAGGTTGTCCTCACCCGCCTGATGTCCGCTGCTAAAAATGGTCCAAGGCCTGATTGATTGGCACCTGCTCTTGGGTAATATGAAGAATTGAAATGGTGTTCCAAACACTCCCACAGTGATGAGGTCTATCGGTATTACAGGTGCGTGTACTAGCTTGTGACGATGGTGTTAATGATCAAATGGCGGCTATGGGAAGGTACAAAGGGGTGGGGTTATCGTAGCGCGCCGTGGACAAAAAATGCTGGCACAGCCAGTAAGAAGCCAAACATATGATGACTTGATAGCCAAGCATTGAAAGATAGCCAGGAGGACCTAAAAGGTAGTCAATAGACCTTAAAAGATAGTCACAGGCCTTCCCAAATAGTCATTAGGCTTCGACAAATGTTTAGTATGCCTATTTGATATTTTAAAAGGTGTAAGTGAGGATGGTTATTGTGTGTGGATTTTAACTTGTAGCACCAGCTCACTATTTTGTCCGGAACATGTGCGGGAATGAGGAAAACGCGATTGTCAGCAATGGTGGGCCCTTCCAACCATCCTTGCAGTATTCTAGATCTCGATCAGCCACTTGCATCAACACCGTCGTGTCCAGATTCGAAATATTTTGAGGTCAGATAACTTTGTAACCAACCTCCATTGTTATATGGTTCAGAAGACCACCGTTCAACTAACCATACTGTCTCTTGGGTCTTAGCCCATATTGCTACCCCTATGATCCCAAGTACCTGGTACTAGAATAAATTATATCATTGATATGATCCCGATCCATGTTATCCCGGAAACCTTTACCAAACCTCATATTTTCACCGGACGTGAAAGATTATCCCAGACACAGAAAGGATATAAAAATAGGGTTAGATATTCCTCCAAAATTCTCTCCTATGTATCATTGTCCCCAGCAGGCTTTTTCCATAGTTAAAGCAACAGTTGCATCACCTAACACCTCCCCATCTGCCTCTTGCAGCCCCCTCTCCACTCAGAGCCAACCGCCTCCCAATATTGCCAAAGCAAACACAGCTGCAGAACAACACACTCAGCATCCACACCCCTGTCTCGATAACCTCTCTCTCTCTTCCAAGCTTAATCGTCCCTGATCCAGTTACGTATCCCGCACTAGCACTCCCGTTCTGGCCCAACCTCGCTGACCCTAAAACACCATCAGCGTGATGGTAGAAAGAAGGAGCAGGTATCAGCCCAGGGAATATATCCTGTAGTCCCAGTCCAATCATTCCCACCGTTCCCACCAACCCCACAAATGCACTGAGTAAAAACCCAGGTTTCGACCGATCGATGAGATACCAAATAAACGGGTTGATCAAGGCCAACGTCAAGGAGACTTGCATAGTTGATGTCCAAGAGAGCTTCCGGATAGCAAAGACAATGCCAACAAACACCCCAATGGACCGGATAACAAGTACGTAGTCTGCCTCTTGCTGTCTCTCTTCTCGTTCGTTTTGTTGCTGTTGTTGCGGGGAGGAGGGTAGTTGCTTTGGGGAGAGCTTGCCGTTCTTGTTTGCAGCAGGAATGAAGAACTGGTCAAACCAGGGAAGTAGGCAGCCGAGAAGGACGCCCGAAGCACCCCAGAAGATCAAATATCGCCAGTCAAGGGATTCTTCTGTTGAAGGTGAATCATTGTTTTGGGCTCGGGGGAGACGGGTGACGAGAATGCCGTAGCCTAGGCCGAGGGCGAAGAGGAGGGAGGCGCGGAGGGCTATCGAAAAGATGATTTGGGCTTGAGAGGGGGGGTCTGGAGGGGCGAGGAGGTCGGCGGTTGGGGTCAGGGAGGGGAAGTACGAGGTTCGAATCGAGGTTCGGATGTGGTTGTTGTTGATGTGGCTGCTGCTGTCTCTCCGCTTCTTGATCAACTTTAAGGTCTGCTCATCGATGTCTCCTGGGTCAGGAGACTGTAGAGGGCCGGGAGTTTGTGTGTCATTGTTGTTCTCCCACGAGGGCGTATCGACGGTGTCTCCTTTTATACCCGGCGTCAAAGATGGGGAGTAGATCCCTAAGAGTGTAGAGCCAGTAAGGTTGAGGAGGGAGGTGGCGCGGCTAATGCTGCTGAGGTTTCTTGAAGCTTGATTGGGGTTATTGTGAATGTCGAGGAAGGCAAGGTCAGAGGCGGTGATGCCTGGTGTTTGGGTCGCACTTGGGGGTGTCGAGTCTTCTTCAGGAGGTGTAGGAGATGTGAAGGCCAGCCGGAAAGGTCTCCGGGGGATTGGGCGGAGGATCTCTGGGCCATGACGCTCAGCCGATTCTTCCATGGTGTCTGGTGTATGTTATTCTCCTCAGGCAGCTTTTCAGAGGCGGTTCTGTTGGAGTGGAAGCTTGCAAGCTCGTCCCGATCCAATTAGTCGAGGTTCGCGTTGAGCTTGTGTTACCACAACCTAATTGCCCAAGATCCTTCTTCGATATGTTGCTGACCACTCCACAGAAAGACCAAATAGAATAATAAAAGTTTGTCTATGCTTTTCTTTTTTGGCGTTTGGATGACCCGTGTTGGTCAAAATTGGGAGCTTGACAAAGCAAGGGAGGATTGAATAGTCTTCAGTAAATGGACGAGATGTTTCAGATCAACCGTCCTGGCAACGTTGCAGAAAGTACCAGGACAGAGTAACAAATGACCATGCGCCAACGGGCAAAAGTAATGGCAACGATGTCAGTTGCATTTAGCTTGACAAGAGTTGGGACGATATCAGGCGTCCGTAGTTGTAGGAAGATGGGAGGAAGCCAGATCTTGTCAGGCCAGAGAGGTGCCAGATCAGGCAAGTTTAAGGGCAGATCAAGACTGGGACGCGCGCGGAAACGCCAAACCAGAACAAGTGCAGGGATTTCCATTCCAAGTCCGCTTGCATGCATCCCTCCACAAAAATGACCAGGGTGCAGATGGTACTGCATCTCTTAACTTTGTCACCGATGCAACAGCAGAATTTGTTGGGCTTTGGCATCAGTGGTGCGTTGCACTACTGTGTGCTCATCTAATAAATATTGTATATATGAAATACCAGAGCCTGAACACCCTCCTTTCGTGTGAGGGACGATCCCGTCCCTTGACCTGGAAGGGTCCATCAGCTCCGAAAAGCGACATGGAGAATTGATTGAAAAGCGGGGTGCCCCGGTCCCTATTTTAGTGGGACAATTGAGCTTCTTCTCACTGGCTGTCCATTCAGCATGTGATCAAGCACCAAACTTGTCCAGCTACAGGGTTGATCTCCTGATTCTTGCTCCCAGGTTTTAACAGCGTCAACCGCCACGAAGCTCTCGTGGGCACCAGAGTTACCCCACGATGATACCCCTCTCTTGATGTCGTCCAAGAGCTACCCGTCCTCCTGCACGCTGCAGTGATGGGACAAATGGTAATGACAAATCCGGGAAGCTGTGTCGCTGCTGTCGATCTAAAAAGTTTTGTTGATGCAACGCTGCACTGACAGCATCAGGCGATCAGGCTGAGTCGTCTGGTTCTGGTCATTGGACGGTGTTCATTCTGCCGACACGCATTAGATTGAAGTGACCGGCGAGGCTCTTTGTTCTTGCCTCCCCAAGGTTGTATTGATACGATGCCCTCTCGCCGTATTTTGGGCACGTCGTCGCGATATGATTCCCCTATGAAACCATAATTCGAACTAGAAGTCCAGTGACAAGTACCCAAACCCCATAGGTCGGCACCTTGATGGCTTCAGCGCTTTCCACCACTCGAGAAGCACTCAACTCCCACGTCATAGCAACTTGGAAGCAGTCAGGACGAATTTTCCAAGGGAGAGGGGCTTGAACAAGTACGCACACTATGCATAGCAGTCATGTCCTGCCCAGCTTCTTCATTGCTGTCAAACTCGAATTCCAAGATCTTTGTTCACACACAAGCTTGGCGGGAGCTAAGATGTAAGCGATAAGATAAGAAAATTATCCCCACTAAAAAAAGTTCAGCAATGTCAATCCAATGCGACAACAAACCCATGTCAAAAGAAAAAAGGACTTGAGAAGCAACAAACAAAACAACACCATCTCACACATCACCACACACAGCAACAATGGCTCCCAAGAGAAAAAGAGAAGTTGCTGTCAATGGCGATGCTGCCGAAAAACCTAATGCGGCTAAGAAAGTCAAGGCGCCTCCGGCCAAGGCCACTGCTCCTCCCAAGTCGACCGCTTTCAAGTTGAACAGCGATGCCCCAGTGTCTATTCAAATCATCGCTGGCTCCTACGATCGCGTTCTTCACGGTATCGCCGTCACCATTAAAACGACAGAAGTTACTTCTGAGCCCCTCGCAGAGGTCGAATCCACCGACAAGACAGACAAGAAGAAGTCCAAAAAGTCCAAAACTGCCGCTGCCGCGCCTGCCACCACAACCTCGCAAACCGCCTCCTTTGCAGACACCTTCCTCTTCAACGCCCACAACTCCGCCATCCGCTGCCTTGCCATCTCCCCCCCTTCCGCTCCAGCCCCCAAACAAACCCAAAAGGTCCTCCTAGCAACCGGCTCAACAGACGAACGCATCAACATCTACAACCTCTCCGCCCACCCCCCATCCACCCGCTCCGCCTCCGACCCCGACGCCCAGCTCCTCTCCTCCCTCGCCCCCCGCCCCATCCTCGAAAATACCAAGAACCGCGAACTGGGCACTCTGCTCCACCACACAGGCAACATCACTCGCCTGTGCTTCCCCAACCGCTCTAAGCTCCTCTCTTCGGCAGAAGACAGCACAATCGGCGTCACCCGCACCCGTGACTGGGCCCTCCTCCACAACTTCAAATGCCCTATTCCCAAAGTTTACGGCCGCCCATCAGGCGACACAGCCGGTGTAGGTGGCACACCCCAGGGCGTCAACGATTTCGCGGTTCACCCCTCCAACAAGATCATGATCTCTGTTTCTAAAGGGGAGAGGTGCATGCGCCTATGGAACCTCGAGACTGGTAAAAAATCTCGAGTTCTTAATTTCGAAAGGGCGATGCTCAACGAAGCGGGAGAAGGGAAGCATTCCACCGGTGAAGCGAGGAGAATCGTCTGGGGCAGCAGCAGCAAAGGGGGGGAGGATGAATTCGCATTGACATTTGATAGGGATGTGGTGGTGTTTGGGATGGACTGCCGGCCGAGGTGCAGGGTGATGGGGGACATCAAGACCAAGGTTCACGAGATCAAGTATGTCCAGCTTGGCAATGAAGAGGAAGATGGGGCGCTGCTGGCGGTGTCGACGGAGGACGGAAGGGTGCTGTTTTTTGATACCGCGGAGGAGAGTACTAGACCTGCTCCGGAGGGGAAGACGCTGGCTACCGCGAAACTGGTTGGGCAGCTGGGCGGGAAGGACGCGGGCGTGACGGGCAGAGTCAAGGACTTTGTAATCTTGCCTGTGGATGATGGAAAGGGGAAGAGGTCGTGGTTTGTTGCTACGGCGGGCAGCGATGGGCAAATTCGTGTTTGGAGGTTGGTGGGTGATGAGCTCAAGGCTGATGATGATGGCAAGGAGGAGTCGACAAAACAAGTAGGGAAGCTGCTGGGCGCGTATGGGACGCAGAACAGGATTACATGCTTGGAGGGCTTCGTCATGATACCCAAACCCGACGGGGCCGAGGAGAGTGAGTATGAGTTTGATGACTCGGAGGACGATGATGGGGATGATAGCGATGATGAGTAAAGTTCTGTCAGTTTTTTTTGTACCATGTTCTTCTAGATAGGTAGTAGCCAGGATCATAATACCAAGACAAGGCCCATTTCACTGGGAGACAAGACAATGAAAAACAAGTGCAGCCGTGGTATTCGCTATGCTTTCGCGCTTTGTGCATGTGTTCTGATCATATTTTTGTGTTTGATCATTCGTAATATAATATGTACATGAATCAGTCAAAAACACCCTTGAACTCCCCAGTCCAGTCTTCCGCCGCTCTGCCCTCCTTTATAGACAGAGCTGGCCGACTGCTCTACCTTTGTATAGAGCAATGCCAAGGATACAACGCATGCAGTACAGGGCAACGTCCGTCCCGTTTACCGAATGATGCCCATGTTTCCCTTCTACCCTCATAATATGTATCAAGGTTTATGTCCGAAAACCAGCTCCAACCCAACCCAGCCCGATACACAGTGCCCTCAAGACAGCGCTTTGACATTACAAGACAAGTGTATCAACTCATCAATGAACATAACGTCCCTCACACTGCGATTATTTCCCAGGCGCAGGCGTAGCACTACCACTCGCTTGTCTCTGATGTTGAACAGCTTGTTGTTGTTGTTGTTGTTGTTGTTGTTGTTGTTGTTGCTGCTGTTGCTGTTGCTGCTGGGCAGCTTGCTGAGCAGCATGTTGGGCAGCTTGTTGTGCTTGAGCTTGTTGCACTGCCGCTGCCTGGTGAGCCTGCGGGTTATGTGCCTGTTGCTGGGCCTGTTGTTGAGCTTGTTGCTGGGCCTGCTGAGCTTGAATCTGGGCTGCTTGTGCCTGCTGTTGAGCTCGTAGCAATGATGCATACTGGTGTGGGCTTGTTGTTGCTGTCATGGCGCTCAGGCCCGGTTGTTGCCCTAACTGTCCAGCTGCAGCGCTCATAGCGGCCTGCTGGTGAGCCTGGGCGAGTTGGTGATTTTGGGCGTTCTGGACGATCATCCTGCTAACTTGTTCCATGGCAAGGTTCCTCGCCTCCTGTTGTGTGAGGGCTGGATTCTTATTCCGGTAGTGCTGCTCCAACTCTATGAGGCGCTGGTGCACTGCTGGGTTCAGGGCTCCATTCGCAACCCTAGGGTTTATCATTGGCATCGTTAACCCAGCGCCCGGTGAAGTAGCCAAGCCACCTCCGTTAAAGGCCGCCATCATAGCCTGGGCGTTGGCATTGGCCATGAATGCTCCCTGGTTCAGCCCGGTTACCACACTGCGCATGGGCGATGGTGAATTCTGGGCTCCGTTGACTTGGGGGTGTTGCTGAGGTTGCTGACCAACCTGCTGAGGCTGTTGCTGCTGTTGAGGCTGTTGAGCTACTCCTTGCTGAGGCTGGTGCTGCTGCTGTCCAACTTGCTGCTGCTGGTGGCCGTGGACCTGCTGAGCCTGTTGGGCTGCTGCCTGTTGGGCTGCTGCCTGTTGGGCTGCTGCCTGTTGGGCCTGTTGAGCGGCCTGTCGCTGTTGCTGGGCGAGTCGAATGGCGGCTTGCTGCTGCTGTTGAATGGTCTGAGCCTGCAACACCAGGTTCAGATCTGGCTGTGGTGTCGCCATGGGAATTCTTTGCTGTGCTTGGAGTGCTGCTTGCAGTTGAGCTTGAGGGATGCCAGCCATTGGGGGAACAAGTCCACCGAGTCCGTTCAGGCGTGCTTGAACGGCGGGCGGCACTGCTCCAAGTGGTGTCTGGATGGGGACCCTTGCTTGTACTCTGTTCTGAGCCACTTGGGCAGGCACGTTCATCCGAGCAGCGGCGGCCATCAAAGGATTCGCACCAGGCATCTGCCCAGCTTGTGCCACGGCAAGAGCAGCTGGTGTTCCCGGGACAGCGTGGGGCTGCGGTTTCTGTGCAATCTCATGTTAATACTGGGAGGTGCGTGTGCAAAAGGCGGAATCATGCAACTTACCAGATTCTTCCCAAGCGCAACTGCTTGCCGCGCCGTGTATTGAGCCATCCTCTCAGCGAGTTGCTGATCACGTTCATGCCTCATTATGCTGTAGTCACGTGGCGTCTTGCCTGGTGGAATCATCTGCCTGGATACCTCATTCACCTTGCGGCTGGCAGCTTGGCTGGCTTGATGTTGAGCCTTTTGAATAGCCGTCTCCCGCTTCTTCGCAAGCTTCCTCATGGCATCAATCATAGCTAAATGCTTCTGGTTGCGGCGCCGTTCTACCCGCATCGTTGTAGTCGGCCTACGACGGGGGACCGGGGTTACTGCGCCGTTTGGTCCAACCTGTTGCTGTGCAGTTTGATTTTGCTGCGAGATGGCGCGTTGCGCATTATCGATCCTGAGCTGGTATTGCTTAAAGTACGGCGTCTTGGCCAATTCGGTAGGTAAGCCCTCGAGATTCGTCCACCGCTCGAAGCACTCCCATGGAGTCCGTCGCTCAGCGCCTGTAGCAAATAGAGATTTTGTCGACATCACGCTGGAAATCAGTGACCAGTTGTAGTTGTACTCAAGGGCCAATGACTTCAGCTGATTGTCTTCCGCAAAAGTCCATTGAGATGCAGTCCTGCATTCGAAGAAGCTCTGAGAAGGCATGGGATACTCAGTAGGGGGTCGAAACTGGTGCCCGGCGTGCAAGCGATCTCGAACAGCTTTCATTTCAGGGTTGAAAAGTGCAACGGCCGAATTTTCTGGCTGCGAATGTGCATTGTGATCTGGCTGCGTGCCGAATATGACTTCATCGCCATCTTCCTTATCACCGTCAGAGAGATAGTCGAAGCGGCGTCGTTTTCGTGGTGGGCCTTTGTCGGCCAGCACCATCTCGCCCTCGACAAACTTGCTTAAGGGAACAGCTGGTCTCTTCCATTTCGCATCCGGATCGTATTCTGGCCCAACAAGGTCAAATTTGGGTACTTGGAGAGGCGATCCATACATGGGAAGGTTTTCGAGCAAAAGATCCGCTGTTTTACTAGGCTGCAGTCCAAAAACAACCTCGTCGTCCTGTAGCGCAAAGATCATGGCTGGTGCCACCGTCTCGACCATAGCCTCCAAGTGTTCGTCATCATGTTCCGCTGGTGAATCGGAGTGATCTAGTTCAGGCAATAGTTCCTCAGCACCATCAGAAGGATCAGCCATTTGCACATCCTGGCCCGGTGCTGCTGATTTTGGCGGTATAACAGCATTGACCTGAAGAGCCCGACGTTCCTCTGGGCTTGAATAGACCCATTCTGCGCATGCATACGCAAAGTTTCGGGCAACTGCCCTTTTCCATTTGCGCTCTTCTCGGAAGTCTGTCCTCATCCATTTCATTTCCTGGAGCAGGACATCCTGGTGAGAGGGAGGTCTAGTTGGCTCAGGACACCGCATTGGCTGCCTCAAGGACCACTTGTCATGCTGCTGCAGGTGGTAAACTCTTCTGAGAATTTTGCAGGCTTGGTGATCGAGTATCGATAGATACTGATCGGATGTGGAAACTGTCTTGTGAGCTTGGTTAAGAAGCTTCTCAATAGGCTTCATCCAGGTAGATGTGCGAGTAAAGCCTTCAATAAAGAGTGGAGTGAAATAGTCATCAGAGGGTATATATCCAGGTTTTTGGCGATTGAGAGCCAGGGCATTGTCGTCCACAATCTTATGTGTTTTCTTTGCTGGTTTGCCAAAGATAACTGTCGGCACACTTCTTCTTCGTCGATCACGATCCCTATTCGCAAGAAGCTTTAGTTGTGGTGCCGAGAGGTTCTTTTCCGATTCATCCTCTGCTTCCTCGGAGACATGCTCTTCAGTGACTTGGTTTGTCGGCGGTTCAACAGTGATGGTTGGAATTTCCACTGTCAGGGCTGACTGCTGTTGACTGATAGACATCTTTCCATTCTTCGAAACTGTTGTAGATGTCGGTTCTGAGAGGGGAATAGGGGTCGATGTGGCATTGCCGACTGCTTCGTGAGTTGAGGCTTGTTGCGAGGCTTCTTCGGTTTGGACTGGGCCAGGAACACCCAAATCCTTTGGTGTAGCCGAGGTAGTTTCGCGCCCTCTGCTCACCTGCTCAGCAGTCAACAATGGCCCATTCGCAAGTGGTGTTCTTTCCGATGGGAGCTGTCCAACTGCTGCCACATTCTGAACTCGCTTCGCTGGTACTTCGGCAGATACTGCAGGAACAGAATCGGCCTCCAGGGACTGTGATTTCTTGTCTTTTGTTTCCAGAGGCGCCACTGAGCTATCCTGCTGCGCGAGCTGGGCCGCAGCCGATTCCTGAAGAAGCTGAGCCTCGACACCACTCATCACCGCCGAATTTGAGTCGTCTAACGAAGTTGAGTCTGCCACAGCAGTACCTGCGTTCCTTTCATCTCCCTCATCTCCTGCTGCACTGTTCTCTGGAGCCTTGCACCCACCGGCCTCCTCGGCCCTTTCGACATACGGCGGTCCCTCATTCTCCGGGCTGGTGTTTGCTGAATCGGCCACAGCAGGGGTCTGTGCCGACAAAGCAGTAGAGCCAGGAGAGGATAGAACATCTTGGTACCGTGACGATTCTGCAGTTGCTGGAACAGAGCCAGCATCTTTCGGACTCGGAACACCATCAACATCCACCGGCCCGGGGGCGTGACCGAGAGGGGTAGGATTCGTATTAATGCGAGGTTTGGTAGAGGCTGGCACTGATGGGCGCCCAGCCTGAGTTACAGAGGGTTGTGTAATGATACCATTCTGGTCGGCATGGCTGTTTGTCGTGGTGGTTAGCGGTAAGGTGGGCAAGGTCTTCGCTGGTAGGTCAGTATGTAAGCCATTCTGTCCAAGTGGTCCTGCTCTTGAGGTATCGGGCACGCTCAGAGGCAGTTGACTTGAGGGTGTCGCCGTTGTCGAAGACTGGGGTAAGACTTGCTGGCCTTGCAAAGTTGACGAAGGCTTCGGGATGCTGAGTTGGCCATCATTCGTTATTTGAGGCGCCCCATTCGTCCGGGCATCCTTAATAGATGAAGAGAATGCATGATCGACCGGCGCAGATTGGGAGGGTGTTGGAAGACTTCGTGCATCAAACAGGACTTTTCGGCGTGGGAACTTGGCGAGCTTTCCCAGTCGTCGGCCCCTGCAAGTTCATTAAGTTAGGATGTGAACCCGTTTTGACGCGACAGTGTCACGTCGCAGAGAAGATAAAATAGCCATGATTGAAATAATGCATGATACGTACTGGGTAAAGTCGGTGTCAATTAGGAAACTTGTCTCGGCGGGTGCAGTCGGCGGCGCGTCGATGTTGCTAAGGTCTAGGCTCGGAATGCCATCTTCGTCGGTCGCAACAGCATACAGTTCGCGCAGCTTGCGTTTCCGCGACTGCACAATTGAGCTACAACAAGTTAATACCGACTTTGGCACATCAAAATGATCGGAAAATTGAGCTCTATCGAATGCAGCGCTACTTACCTCAAACCCTCCCGTTTTGATCGCAGCAGCTTCGCGCGGTCGGCGGGACCGACCTCAGTCATGTCATCAGCGACCACGACATCCGTTTTTAATCAAACGGATGTGATTATGGACTTGAGCGAATTGAGCAGACCCAAAATGAACGATAAGAAATGATGGAAATCGCGGGCGTTGCGACTTTCAACACTGCGTCGATTGATTGAAATGGTCGCGAAGCAGAGGATAAATCTCTGTCTTGCCGGTTTGGGGGGGCTATCAGATAATCCAAAGTCAAGAATGAGAATCGGGCAGCGGCCAGCGGGAATGATGCAGCAAGGGAATCGAAAAATGTTAAGCCGAGATGCATCAGCGCCTGAAGAAAGCGTGAATTCGCCGTTTGGAGAGGTGCTGACGACAGCTGCTGGGGCTGCATTGGAGGGGAAAGGGCCTGAAAAATCCACTGGATTGGGCCATCAGTGCCTCCTGAATGAATGAAAAACACAGTGTGGATCCGTCCTTGCCACGGTAACAAGAGCATCTTGGCGGGAAAAGGCGCATCTGCTTGTGTTCTGCAGTGCCAAGGGGAGGGGGCAGGTGAGTGAAAGGGACACCTATTGGAGTGAGAAGCATGAAGAAGACTGCCTCTTCATGTGAGGAAAAGCACAGCTCTTTCCAAGTCATTGCCCATCCCGTTATTGAAAGGGAGAGGACTCGCTTGAATCTGATATGCCGGGCCTGGGCCGGAGAGCCTCGAGGGAGACATGATTCTGTCTGGCTGCCTTGTCACCAGCTTCAAGACCCTCCCTGCTCCAAGGCTATCAACGGCTGATCTCGGCGGGTTGGGATGGTGTCGATATCGGGGCATGAGGTGTTCGAGAGCCGTAGTAATCAAAACAGAGAGAAAGCTGTGCCTGGGGGGAAAGCAGCTGATCCGGTCGTGAAACTCAAAATGTGGAGTGAGGAAAGTGTAAGCATCCTAAAGCTTCATTTCATGGACGTCTTTGCAGATAATAAGCTTTCTAGCTTTCTGAGCTGTTTTGCCTGAACGGTCAGGCATAAAGTCACACGATGCCGTCCTCGGCACAGTCCAAACAGCCGGCACTCCATCTGTGGCTTGCCAGCCGCATCGAGACCCACTCCACGTTGTGCATCTGTATTCTCGTACCTCGACACCATCAATACCTTCCCAGATGCGCCATACTTGACATTCAAACTTTCAAATCTTTGCACAGCTTCGTACAAGACTAAGATGCCCTCCCCTCCTCCCAAGATTGCCATCTCTCTAGGAGGCAGCGGCAGCAGCTCCCAAATCAAAAAGCGCACCCGTCCCACCTTCAGCAAGCGACACCGCGCCAGCGCAAATGATCAAGATTGCGATGATTCGGACTCTGACAACCCCCAGAGTGACGATGGCCGCTCCAGTAACAAGCGTAATGGCCGTGCCGAGACAATTCTGACCTACGGTGATGACGAGTTTACTTCTTCGTCTAGGCCTCGCAAAGACAATCACAGAGACAGGGGCAGAGATCGGGACGGCCACAGAGACAGTCAGAGGGACAGAGACAGGGAGAGGGATAACCACAGAGACAGAAACAGAGATAGGGATAGCTACAGGGACAGAGAAAGAGACTCCCGTGATCGTTGGCGACGCTCCCACTCTCGAGAAGGACCCAACCCCAAGCCCACCGACCCCGAGGAAAAAAAGCCCGTCCAATGGGGCCTAACCATCAACCCTAAGTCAGCCCCCAGTAGCAACAATACCAACTCCAGAGCCTCTCTGAGGAAAAGAAGCCCATTACCGTCCCAAAGGAAGCCCAAATCCTTGAGTGACGAAGCCCTCGAATCCCTCCTCGGAGCCCCCTCCCAGCCCAAGAAGCGCAAGCTCAACCTCGACTCGGAAACTCCAGACCGCGAGCCCCAAGCCGAGGACTACGAAGCCGTGCCTATCGACGATTTTGGCGCGGCTTTGCTCCGCAACTTTGGCTGGAACGGTCAGATGCAGGGCAAGGTCAAAGAGGTGAAACGGCATGCTGATCTCGCCGGTCTGGGCGCGAGAAACACTAAAGCGGGCGAGGAGACGGGCACCTGGGATCCGAAGGCGGGAATGCACAAAAAGGATACGAAACCGGTCCGGCTCAATGACTACCGCAAAGAAGAGGAGAAAAAACGGCAGCGGCGCGAAGACCAGCGTGGACACAACAGCTACAGACGTGAGCTGGAGCGGGAAAGGGAGCAGGAACGTGAGCGAGGGCGAGACAGGTGAAAAGCAGCTATGCTTTGTTTTTGATTTACATCGGTGGTACCCACACTGGGGAAAAGCTATCAAATGTACACGTCAACCAGTTGGTTTTTGAGCCTTATCAAGGACGCCACCACTCACACACGGTGTTGTGTCATCATATTGTAGTTCGTTATTCTTTGTATGTCGAAGCTAATACATTCAGCAGGTACATGCTTCTACTCCGTGCTCTTTTAATCCCAGCTCCTCTGCTTATATTCCGCCACGCGAAAGAAAAAGGGGTATACTAAATAACACAATCATCGACCCGAATCGGGCATGTCAAACTTGGTCTCATTGCAACAGCTTAGGAGTCCATCTGGTCTCTACCCTAGCTGTCGCATCATCTTCTTCCTCATATACCAATCATTGAGGCTTGCTCGTAACTGCGTGTACCGAAAAGACGCTATTCTGCGACACGCTACTAGTCAATTGACCGTTACTCTCACGATCCAGTTGCTCGTACTGAGCAGCCGTGGCATTGTTGAACTGCCTTGCTGAAACACCGTGCTGGAACAAAATATCCAGAGAGCGAGCCGAGAGGCCGTTAGTCTCCGGGATGCGGAACCAAGTGTAGGTGGCGCCAGTAAGGCAGAGGACGGCGTAGACGAAGCCCGTCTTGGATCCAAGTCCCCAGCCGTCGGGAACGTCGCTCAGCATTTTGGGGGTCAAGAAATGGTTGATCAGGTTGGACCCCAAGTATGCGCCGCGAGCTGCTGACAGAGTGACAGCGCGGTAGCGAATAGACGGCACTTCAGATACAATCGAGTAGCAGATGGGACCGACAGTAAGGTCGTACACCAGTGTGTAGGCGGTCAAAACTCCGCCGGCTGCCCATCCGGATGTCTTGCCTGGAGCGTAAGAAGCGCCACCACATCCAATAAGGAGGAGCGCCATCACAATGAGACCGTAGAAATAAATGGAACGCCGACCCATATATGCCATCAACCACCATGACGCCAACGTTCCAAGCATTCCCGCAGCGGGCAAGGCCATGTTGACAGACAAAGCCTGGTCGGAAGTCAACCCAGCAGTCTGGAACAGCTTGGGGCCCCATGCAATGATACTGGAGCCGCACATGGCCTGGATCGTCCACGCAATGCAGGCAATCTCAGTTCTCCGGGCGTCGGAGCCTTTGAACATAACCTTGATCCTCTCCCACTTGGTAAGCTGACCCACTTCAGTGTCCTTAACATGTTCCTGTTGAATAGTGTGCTGCATCAAGGCAAGCTTCTCCTCGGCCATACTCGGGTCACCTTTGCGAACTAGCTTGACAATCGCCTGCCGGCCACGTACCATGTCGCCCTTTTGGATGTGCCAGTATGGAGACTCGGGAGCGAACCAAATACCAATGGCGAGCAGGAATGTGAAGACCCACTGAAGGGCAAAAGGTATTCTGAAGGACCATTCCGTTGTAAAAGCGACCGAGAAGCCCTTGATGGCGGCTGCTGCCAGCATCTGGCCAATAACCCAGCAGAGATTGTTCCAGGTAGTCAAAATGGGACGGAGCTGGATAGTGGAAACTTCGGAGGCGTAGGCAGGGCTCACCACCTGGAAGACACCCCAAGGGATGCCCTGGAGCAGAAATCCGACGCACAAGGTCATGATGTTGGGGGCGAAGAAGGGCATGGCGACCAGGGTGGATGAGAGCATAAGCATCAGGAGCGTCGTCCACTTGTACCCGAACCATTTGGTACATGGTGTGGTGACAAAGATTCCGATGATGGATCCAATTTGCGCCGTGAGAGGCAGGAGAACCTTCCAGATGTATTCCACCTGGAAATGGAACAACATGTCAGCATACCAGCTCCTGGGTTCTCTGGGAAGCAGGCGACTCTTACCTCGTATGACTGGCCATCAGGCTGCAGCGCGCCGTATTTCAAATTGAAGGCAGGTAGGCTGAAGAGGTATGTCATCAGGGCCAGACCGTAACCCTCCATTATGATGGTTCCGGAAAAGCCAATCGAATACATGATCAAGCGCCTGTCTGCCTTGAGAGCCTCACCAAAGGTCATCTCCCTTTCGCGCTGCTCGGCGGATTCGGCAAGCGTCACGTTATACAGCTCGGCCTCGGCTGGTTGCTCGGCATCTTTGGAGCTGGCGGGTGAGCCGATGCCCAACCCGGCTTTAGATTTGGCCATGATGAAGTGTTGCTGGGTATGTCGACGTTGGATAAACGTGCGTGCGTGCGTGCGTAGTGTTTGAGCTGTGGACTGAGGGTACAACGATAAAGACAGACAGTTGATGGGGCGGAACCGTGGTCAGAGATGATAGGGGCGGGATAGGAGGGGAGATGCAGTAGGTGACGGAGTTGAGGGGGGAAACAACTGGAATTCGGATTCCCCGTCTTCTCAGGTTCTAGGGCTGATCAACTGTTGCGGGCGGATTGGCTGGTGGTTCGACTGGGGGTGGCTTTTGGAAGGAGCACGACTCCGTTCTTATACAAGAGCCGCGAGTGCAGCAGTGCGGGAACGATGACGATAGGACAAGGCAGAGGAGCGGAAGGTTCGAGGATTGCTTGGGTGGATGACATGAGTGGCCATGTCAGGAGGTGCCTGCCGTCTGGTGGGCACCGGTCAAGCTTGCGACCGGTTTGTTCTTAGGGAGTGGATGACTCCTTCCTTTGGAAATCGAGAGGACGTGGGGTTGTCGGTAGCCTCGAAACGGAGCCGTAAGATCCTGCGTACCTGAGAGCCGGTTATTGGACTGTCCTGAAGACTTTAGACGGACCGTTGACACTCAGACTTTAAGGAGGAGGGAGCACCCCCTAGATTCCGCTCTTCTGAAGCCCGGGCCGAACCTTAGTCTGGTGCTTCTTTCAACACCACGCGACTCACGAGCCCTATTGCGAGAACTTGACCCTCGTGAGGGCGCCGCTCCAACTTAATCCTCTCATCCCCGACGCTAACAACTGTTGGACTAGAAGCAATGTATGTTAAACCGGTTCTAAGACTCGGGCCGATGGTTACCAACATCGAGAATGGTCTGTGTAGAGATACTAAGTGGGAGTTGAGGAAAACCCCGATAATTACTTCTCTGTAGTAACGCATCACGGGGCAGTGTTCCTGGCTCACGGGGTTTCGTTTCCTCAGCGCCTTTGAACTTAGTTTATGTTGAATGTGGCCCTTTACCATGCTAAAATGTTCGGTGGCTTTACGTTACCGATTCGAATGGCGGCCATCTATGTCTGGTTCTTTCCCAACCCTTTGCAAAGCACATGATGTTCGAGATGATACTGAGTAATGGCTTCGAGCTATTCTCAGCTCCGTACCAGCTCCTCGTTCGGACAACGGTCAAGCACTGGATTCGGAACCGTGCCAGCCGACGCATTTCCGTCTCATTTAACTTCATCGCCATTTCTGACCTTTGCTTTCCATTATGCTACGCTCTAAAAACCCGTCGTCGAGAGAGTTTCTAAGTCCTGAACAGCTTCTGACACACGTCAAAATCCTGCATCACAGCTATCCTATTGCCCGCAGTATCTATCGATGTCGGTCCAGCTACCTCTTCAACTCTAAGATCTGGTACCTAGATATCTCTTATGGGAATAGGTACAAATCATCATACATGTATTGACCATGGCCTGGACAGCATACATATGAGAGAACATGCAACGAAGGTATCTATCCAAGCCTTATCCAAGCGTTCATGACTGTGCCATAGCTGTATATGTAACCCTTCATCTGTTATCGACTCAACATTCAGAGATACTCATAACAGTTTTGGAAATACCCGGACGGTACTAACACCGGTACATGCTGACGAGATATATTGCGTTTCAGCCGAACGTTGTTGCGTTCTGGGAGATATGTATAAGTTCTGAACATTTATCGAATTGGAGTGGCTCTGTGTTGGGAATAGAGGCACTATGTATATCATTTTGCAATGGGACCTTTACAAAGGTTCGAGACAGTGGCCTAATACACCCAAGCAGTTGAATGTTAGGTAGATTCTGCGGGCATCATGAAGATTTGGGTGAAGCTTATATGCCATATCGCCGATATTCTGAGTAACCTTGCACATCATATAGGGTATCATATGTAAATAAGCTTCATCGGCCACTTGGATGGTGCTTCTGTTGACAACGACGGGTTCAGCATCCCTCATGCCTTATCGACTAGGAGCTGGCAGTCGATCCTCACATGGTATAAGAACATAGACAGGCTATTTTTTATTATTTCTATGCGATAACTGATCACCACGTTCTGGACTCAATGAATACCACTGCAAGCCAATAGACGATGAGCCTCTGACTCACTCGTTGAAAGAAAGCCAACAGGCCTTCGAAGATATTTGATATACCATTAAGGAGAGCCAATAAGTATTCGAAGATCGTCGACAGGCCTCCGAAGAAAGTCCATAGGCCTTTAAAAATAGTCTGGAGGTTCTTAAAATAGTTTAACAAGCCCCTTTGATATTTAGAAAGGTATACGCAAGATGGTTAATATCGTTGATACTGAGTTACAGAACCGGTGATTTTGTCCAGGACGTGGCCGTCAACCGCCTGCTGCCTCGTAATTCAGTCTATGGTTACGCTATCTGATGTCAAGGTAGGCTGCTCATGTCAGGATACGTGCTCATATTACATGTGTTTGTTTCGATACTGTACATCATTTTCAATTTCAGAACTACCCCAAGGAGAGAAACGCGCACAGATTGTCCAAATTGGTGTTTCACTGCATACCTCCAAGATGGGAGGGATTGTTGGGATTGTTGGGCAGAAGCAGATGACGTGGAATTGCGATGCACCTCAACGAGAAAAGGCCACAGGACAACAACAACAACAACAACAACAACCTTGTCGAGGTGGTGGTGCGTTTAAGAAAATGGTTAAGAAGCGGGGCCAAGAAGCTGAAAATGCTTGTTCCTTTCACTGGGGCTCTGGCCAACCAGGATGTAAGAGATGAGCCGGACAGGAGAGGCGTGATGCTAGGGGGGAACAAAACAGCTGCGAGATTGCTGAGATTTAGAGATTGCTTGCCGTGCCAAGACACGGTGGAAACACCCCAGGAAATACCCCACAGCGTCTTGAGGTGCCAGCTCGGAGCTCGCTTCTCACCGCCAAAAGGCCTAGGGGACTGGGGTCCGCTGGGCTGGGCACCTCCTTTCTCCTGGCCTGTCAAAAACTACAAACCAAGCTGTGTTGTGGACAAAGCTCCCACAACTTCTCTCCCCTCGAACTTCCTTCTTCCCTGCCTGCACAACAGTCACCAGTCATCAGTCCACCTGTCCAACTGCACACATTGGACTCCGGACTGCAACTGCTGCAGCTGTTGCAAACATGTCGAAACCAGATGCTGCCAACGGCAACGGAACCGCGCCCAATTTTAAGTTTGTCGAAACTCCCAAGGCCGGACCCTTCACCTTTGAGAAATCGGAGGACTGTGGTGTCCGCACCACATCGGTGAGTTTTGGTGACATGTTAGCCAGTTCATCCGACCCAATTGGCCCCAATTGGCTTGGGATGAACCCAATTTAACAGATTCTAACGTGTCTGTTCCCGCCTCTAGTACCCGACCATCAAGAATGCCCCTCTGCCAGCCGATGCCGCTGGTACAGATGCCTTCTCCAACGTCGCCCTCTTTTCTCTCCTGATCGGTGTCCCCTGGTACTTCTCATGGAAGGTCGGTGGTGGGTTAAAGACAACCATCTTCTTCGCCCTTATCACCTCCTTGCCCATTATCTCTGGCTTCTGGTTGGCCACCTCGACTTTTGCTCCCCGCAAGAATGAGAAGGCCAAGTTTCCCGGCCGCCCTGTCGAGCACTACCTCACCTTCAAGAAGCCAGAGGACAAGGCCAAGTATGCTGGCAAGAACAAGATCCCCATGGAGACCTTCCATGAGATGTACTTTGACGGAGAGGTTGACTTCAACGGTGATTGCCTCGAGGTTTTGGAGTATCGCCACGACTGGGCCAGCTTTCGCTTCACCTACAGCTTGATCAAGTTCTTCTTCACCGGCATGATTCCCGAGGTTATTATGCACACTCGTTCTCAGGGTACGTTTGCTCCCATTGGCTCTGTTCAAGACTTTTTCCTAACGTGTTCGTCCTATCAGATGAGGAGCAGGTCCGTGACCACTACGACCGCGGTGATGACTTCTACGGCTGGTTCCTTGGCCCGCGTATGATCTACACCTCTGGTATCATTGCCGACATCAACAAGGAGGAGTCTTTGGAGCAGCTCCAGGACAACAAGCTTGCTATTGTCTGCGAGAAGATTGAGCTCAGGAAGGACGAGAAGCTTCTCGACATTGGCTGCGGTTGGGGTACCCTTGCGCGCTTCGCCAGTGTCAACTATGGCGCTAAGGCTACCGGTATCACTCTCGGCCGTAACCAAACTGCTTGGGGCAACAAGGCTCTGCGCAATGCTGGCATTCCCGAGGAACAGAGCAAGATTCTGTGCATGGACTACCGTGATATCCCTGTCCCTGAGGGTGGCTACAGCAAGATTACCTGCTTGGAGATGGCTGAGCACGTCGGTGTCCGTCACTTCCACGGTTTCCTGAAGCAGGTCCACAACATGCTCGACGATGATGGTGTTTTCTTCTTGCAGATCGCTGGTCTCCGCAAGCACTGGCAGTTTGAGGATCTCATCTGGGGTCTGTTCATGAACAAGTACATTTTCCCCGGTGCCGATGCTTCCACCCCTCTTGGCTGGTTCATCGACAGGGCTGAGGGCGCCGGCTTCGAGGTCAAGAGTGTTGATACCATTGGTGTTCACTACTCGGGCACTCTCTGGAGATGGTACAGGAACTGGATGGCCAACCAGGACAAGGTTGTTGCCAAGTACGGCAAGAGATGGTTCCGCGTAAGTTTATGATTCCAAGTTTCTCCAGTCTGGACTCACCCCGCTAACTGGTAAATCGCAGATCTGGGAGTTCTTCCTTGCCTACTCTACCATCATCTCTCGCCAGGGTTCCGCTACTTGCTACCAGATCGTTCTCCACAAGAACGACAACGGCTTCCACCGCATCGAGGGCACTCCTTCTCAGCTTGGTCTCCACGGCGCTTTGGCCAACACCAAGGCTGACCTGGCCAAGTGGGCTGTTCGTGAGGCTTCCGAGTTTCCCCAGGTTCCTGCCAACTGAGTGTGATGGGTGGTAATGACACATCATGACTTTCTTTTTTGCGGTAGCGATGCGATTAGCGATTGCACTTTTCACGTTTCGTTGGTCATTTGGTCATCGGCTATCAAAAAGAAACGGTGCTATACAGGGTTTTCCAAAAGGGGAGCGCTTCACGGGATCGTGTATGATGAGATAAGGAGTTGATAATCAAATAGGGATAGATCATGGGAAATACCCTGGTGGGTGGGTTCAGGGCTGGCTGGTGTTTTGGATGCTGTATATAGTATCCGTTGATACCGAAGAGGCTTTAGACAAAATGGATATTATTACGGCATAGTGCTGTCTCGTGAGCTCGTGTTGAGTGTATGTGAGGGCCAGCTTCAGGAGATCTTGACACATTGCTCTCAGGATAGCAATAAACTCCACATGTTTTCTTGCCAATGCCTCCAGCACGTGGGGTAGGGAGAGTGATGGCACACCTGGCCGAGCTGTTGTGGCTGTGTTAAATCACTGCCGTCATGTACATAGATGTGGGTAGGTCTCGAATACTTTGCAAGCCTCAGAAAAGACACTGTGTAGAAGATACCGATATTGATATTTGTACAAAGAATTTGCCAGGGAGGTAAGGCAGTAAGTAGTAAGGTACTGGTGTACCGTATGATAGAGGCCCCTTCCCCACTGAGTTGGTATCGTCACATACATAATACACATATCATACATACACCCTCTTTCTCCCTTATTTGTTCACCCACTTTTGTAACCCCCCTTAACGCAAGTCAGTTTCACGCATCCTCAAACCCAATCGGCACCAGCGCGGCAGCCACATCCCCCATCCCCCTCTCCGTCGCTAAGAGGTTATACTGGCTCGCCGCGTTCCTCGTGTCCAGCACCTCAACCCGCATGCCCATCTCGCTGATGGCCTGTCTTGTTTTCGGGCTGATGGGCCGGTTGAACTTCCCGACTCCTAGGATTAGTAGATCTGTGTTTCCTTGATTGTTAGCATTCCTTCCCTCCCAACCCCATTTGTTGTGTAGGGGTGTGTGTTGTGTAGTATAGTACGCACCAGGCCTAGGCCAGACAACTCTCAGCACCCCCAGACTCTCGGGGTCAATTTCCCACTGCCACTTGCTGTTGATCATCTTTTTGCTCCCTCCATCTTTCGTAAGCCATGGTTTCCACTCGAACGCTTCGCCACCAATCAGCAGTGCCCCATTGCCGTTGGTGATTTGCACGCCTGAGTTGAGGGAGAAGCCATCGTGATGACAAACATCGATCGAGGTGGAGGGGACAGGGGTGTTGCCTAGCACATCTAGACTCGAGAAATCAGTCTGGGGAGCAGATGTGGGGATTGGTTCATTGTTGTGCGCCAGGGGAGGGCCTTTTCTGAGGTTGCGGGAGGAGGAGAAGCAGGCAGCAGCGGCGGATACCCTGGGCGTTGTGAGACTGATGGATGGTGGTCTAGAGGCGATTATGCGACGGAGGGTAGTGAATCTTCGCGCGGGGGCGGAGAGAAATACTGAAGGTGCAAATGTTGCCATGGTGATTTGCCAAAGTAGGTTCTACAGTTTGCGCAACGGTTTGGGTCTGGTGCGGGGTGTTGGTGCTGTGCGATGTCCCGTTGTTGGAGGTTGCAAAGAGCTTTGGTTCGCAGGAGCTCTCTCGATTGGAAATAATTGGGCGGAGCTCGACGTCACTTGCAGGGGCCATAAAAACATGGGTTTGGCAACACAAGACTCTTAAGACACTTTGGCGCTGGAGAAGGGAGACAGCATGCAATCATTGAACATTTTGGATTCCTCTGCCATCTCCCATCTTCCATCTCCCAACGCCCTGTCCCGACCTCAAAAGAAAGGCACAGATTATCATAAAACTCAAACGACTCATAAGTCTCCTCATAAAACACCAAAACATTGGGCGAACTTGTGCTGAATTCCGTCTCGCGGTCTAGCGGCTCAGCAATGGGGCGCCGAGAACCTCCCGCAGCTATGGGAGAGTCACGCAAACAATATATCCCACTACTCCCCATGAAAAAAGCAGCCTGAAGTCCATTTCCATTTGTGAACCTCATTCGAGTCGAAAGCAGCCCTAACAACAGAGACAGCCAAAACCCGGGCTGTATGTGTATGGCATGCAGCCCTTTCCCCGTGAACACCGAAGCAATGAGACCATCAAACTAGCACCGTCCGCCCTGACCTGACCCGAGTAAAAGAATGTTGCGTTTATTTCTTCTTGTCGGCGGCGGTCTGCTCCTTCAGCACCTTCTTGACGATCTTCTGCTCCTCAATGAGGAAAGCCCGGACAATACGGTCACGGACGCAGTTACCGCATCTTGAGCCACCGTACGCGCGCTGGACGGTCTTCTTGGGCTTGGAGATCTGGGCATACTCCTTGGGACGGAGGGCGGGAATCTGTGAGACGGTCGTGTCAGCAATTCGCTTGGTTTTGCCATGAGATTCCTCGTAGCACGACCCCATCTATCCTCAAATTTCTCCTCTTCCGGCTCTCGTATTGACGTTGGGCTTGGGCGATGGGTTTCAAAGCAAAGATATCGTATAGAGTCGCAGTACAGCGTTCCAGGTGCGGCTGTCGGCGTTGTTCAAGTTGTGTTTGAATCGTTACGGGCGTATTTCGTCATGTGAATTTTGTATCGGAATCGAAAAGTCGATGCAAGCGCGGTTTGCCGCTTAACCCAATTCCCTCTTTCAAACCATTCCTTCCCGTTCGTGCATCACTAAAGATTCGAATAAAACTTACACCAGGGAGCTTGATGCCGCAGTCGCCGCACTTGGGGGCAGTGCCGCGCTTCTTGATGTGAAGAACACGGAGCTCACCACCGGGGGTCTTGACAACCCGCGTCCGGTTGGACGTGGTGTTGTAGCTGTAAACAAACGCCCGAGTCAGCCATATTATTCCTTCCCAACCTCCAAGTCCACGTTCTGGACGAGACAAATTGATCCGGGGCGACTCACGGGTTCCGGCGACGGTAGGTGACTCTGTTGTTGGCCATTGCTGCGGTGATGTCGCTGTCGTGATGTTTCCGTCGACTCGATCACGGTGTGCTTGGTGGATGAATTTTGAGGTACAGTTTGGAAATTTCTGTGTGGGCGCAAATCTGGGCCCCACCAATTCTCCGACTTCGAGGGTTGGCAGTTGGCAGCAACGGCTGCCTGCGCATTGACGCAGCCACAAAGCTGACATAACTATGTGGCTAGTGCGGGGCTGACCAGGCTAGCCAACTGATCTCTATCTTATCAGCACCTGCCTCAACCTCGAGCTTCACCATCTTTCGAAGCTTGAAGCATTGCTAGTAAAGGAATTCAAAGGGCTTTTAAAATAGGGCTGAAATCTTTATTACAAAACATACACTGCCAGACGAAACTCCAAACACCAAATCAAGTCCCCAAGCTCCGCTCCCACATACATCATTCCGTCTTCAATCTCTTGCGATCAGGGTTCCCCCAAAAGGGATCGTCCACGGCTCGCCATTGTTTAATGCCCTTGGGGTCTCTTTTCTGACTTGCATTAGCTCTGCTCCATATGGCCTTGGTCTCCTGGCTGGCTAGGGCATCTCGAAAGCTGCCCAGCTCTTTGGTTGTTGAATCCACGGATTGCATGAAAGCGGCATACATGGCCTCAGCTACATGTTATGGGTGACTTCAGTCAGAATGTGAAAAGGAGGGTTGGGCAGGGGTTGGAGGGAACGTACGGGAGGGTTGTTTGGTGTTCAGTGGCTCCAACATGCGCGGAAGCGCCGAGCGAAGCCGTCGAAGCTGCATCCGACGTTAGAATATGCCCCTGGATCACAATGAGAACATCGACCACTGTGCATAACTTGCCTGAAGATGCAGCTGGTTCAGGTGATAGAGTGCATCCTCCAGCCTCTCCTCCTCCTGCTGCGCGCTGTCTTTGGCTGGTTGGGCCTGGGTTGGATGGTTGCTGGCCATTTTCGCTTGTTTCCAGGATGCCGTCTCGTTTCAGTGAAAGTGATGGATGCAGAGCACAGGTAGACTGCGAGTTGAGTCTCACTTTGATGAGTGGAGAGCGAGATGAGGGAGCCGCAAAGACTGCAGAGTATCTTATATCCGAAAATGAATGTTCACATGAGGGCAAACATTCATATAGAATCTCATCACGGCCAGCAAGGTTTGGATACGTGAGCAATCAACCAGAGATGAATCAATGAAAGACGGGGGAGACGACTCGGTGATTTGCTGCAAGGCTGACGGGCAGACACCGAGCTGTTGGCTCGGCTGCTATCAGAGCCAGCAAAGCTTGGCAAACAACCTATCTTTTTGCCTCCCTCTTCAGAACGCCATGGCATGTGGCTGAAAATGCAGTAAGGGGCGCTTGGGCCATGGGGCAGCAGCCGACCTGGAAGTCCAGCTCTTGCTCTTCCAGAGGGAAGCAAGCACCTTTCGACAAGAAAACTTTCAACATTCAACCTCCGTCCAGGGAACCCGCGGCTGACACGCACACAAAGTCGCACGTTACGTCCTTGTTGCTGCTTTGTCGCTGGCGGATCGGCAAATACACACGGTGCGCGTCGTGTACATATTCATCGCACACAGCACCACACGTCCCAGACCTGGAACAAAACTTTCTTCAGCGCTCAGGTCAGCCAGAATCTTCACTGTCCAGTATACACACGGTACAGCATCATAGTACGTACCTGCATCTACGCACGCACCTCACACCCGGCACCTGACGCGCACCTTCGCGGAGGGTCGGGGCGCCTTTTCTCTGCCTCGCAGCTCGCAGCACAGTATTCCCACTGGCTGTTCCACACGACCGAGACGGTCCTCCAAAAATCGTTCCAATCACCATGGATTCCCAGGGAGCCCCAGGAGCTTCGCAGCAGCCACGGGGCCGCAAGCGTCAGCGCAACTCCAGAGTGTCGGAAGCCGGAAATACTGCCACTCCAGCACTTACCCCTGTCAGTCAAGTCCCCCAGGGCTGGGGTGCCGCCATGGCAAACAACAATCACCCCCAGGCCGTGCGCAGCCATGTCATTGACACCGTGCCAATCCAATCCAGCTTCTCGTCACAGCAGCTCGACAGATCCCACGAGCCAGACGGCTTGATGAACAGCTACAACAACCCCCAACATCATAATGCCCATTCCCAGTACCCTGATCCCCAACCTACCCTCGCCCCCGCCCCGCACCCTGACACGCCTGGTCTGAGCAGTCTGAGCAACCTTGCCGGAGAGCAGCACCAGCATCACGGCCAGCACCAACAACAGCACTCGCAGCACCCTCACCAACAGCACGCCCATCACCACCACGCTCCCCAACAGGCGCAACAGCAGCAGCAACAACAGTCACAGCAGCAATCACAACCCCAACAACAACAGCCGCCGCCGCACCAACACCAACAGCAGCAGCAGCGACCTAATATCAGTGTGAATGTGAACCCATCGGCCAAGCCTGACAGCCGCGCTCTCTTTCAGCAGCAGTACGGCGTGAAGCACACCGCTGGCGATTCCTCTCCCGCAAACGTGGCGAACCCGACCTCCGCCGGACCTTCCTACTCGAATCTGCCAGTCTGGCCTGGCACGCCCACTCCCGCCGGCTCGTCTCAACCTGCGCCCCAGCTTGGCTCGGCTTCCTCGATGCCGCCGCAGTCGCCAGTGCCAGGTATTGCTGGCGGTGGCCTAGGCCCGCCCCCCGAAAGCATATACCAGACTTTCGACGAGCTGCTTGCCGCGGTACAGCGCCATGCCAAAGAACAAGGTTACTCCATTGTGAAGCTACGCGCCAGCAACTATCGCGACGGGAAAGCGACGCGCTATGATCTTGTATGCGATCGCGGCGGCGTCAAATACAACAGTACGGCCAAGAAGCGCAATCCAAGCACGCGCAAGGTCGATTGCCCATGGCGTGCCAAGGCTGTATCGGAGGTCAACTTGGGAAACCAGTGGAGGTTTGTCGTCCAAGAGGTCCGACATAATCATGAGGCGCGCGTGCCTGCAGCTCAACCGGGACAAGAGAACACCCCTGTTGCGCAGAGTATTCGGAGCCTGAATAACAAGGTCGACCGGATCGCGCATGATATGAGCCAGGGCTTCAGTCGATTGGAGCAGGCTGTTGTACAGCGCCTGGACAACATCGAGAAGCGATTAGAGGCTCTTGAGACAGGTCGACCAGCGATGCTCGGGAATGGCGGCGTACCATCCATGGGCACTCCAAGCATGCCAACCGCCAACATGGGAGGCGGCAATATGGCCAATGCCCCGATGACGAATGGAGGCATGCAACCTCTTGTGGATGGTAGGATGGGAACACTGGAAAGCCGACTGACTCAGATTGAAATGATGGAAGAGGATCCGACAAGGCAACTTTCGCTCATGGTCAATCCCTAGGACGGGACAGACCCCAAGTCAGGTGTGCAGTCGTCTGCTACGGCTACAGACGATTAGTGGCCTAGGATGCTGATATCATCTGTTGAGATTCGGTTGCCATACCGACATGTTCTTTGGAACCACGCGACAACTTCAACAACGGGCTTGTCGCTATGTACTTCCTACCTGAAATCGGTCGTATTTGCCGTTTACTAGAACGAGCCACAACCACACGGTCTGAATGGAGATCACCAACACATATATCATATCGACGCTGGCACGCAAAGGGTTGGACGTGGAAGCCACTACGCCCGCCCATTGTTAAAGAAAAAGAGGATGAAAAGAAGCCATAGTGGCATGTCAGCGGTCAAACAGTTGACATTGTTTCAGTCAGGTGGAGTCTACATAAGTGTATAGCAGAAGTCTCTGCTGGTTTTCTTTTCTTTCTATGGCTCGCGGGTTTCAACTGGCTCTGGCCTTGGTCAACAGGCAAATTTGAGCGAAGTGTGTAAATACATTTTATGTGTTTTTCAGGTGTGCATGTTCTAGTCGTTTTTCTACGTTTCTTACTATATCCAAGGGGTCAGGGCGCGCACGAAGTGTTGCGTCGTGGATGGGTTCCAGGGGAAGGGCAAGGCATGGGTGTTGGTCTTGATATCCTTTTCGCGGCGTTGTGGTGGTCGTCTGGCTGGGTTTGGGCTTTTCCTTTTGCGTACGGCTGCTATATTACTGCATGCTATCTTCGGTATCTCTAGTGTGTTTCGCTTTTTTTTTTTTTTGGCTTTTTTTTTTGTTTGTTTCGTCTGATTCACTGGCAATCGCCATCCAGGCTGTGTGTTTATCGCTTTCAGTCGAGTAGTATATACTCGTGCTGCCGGCCACTTTGCTGCGTAGGGGTCAGGGAAAACAGTTTGGTTATAGCAGCATCTTTGCAGCTGGACAGCATCAAGAAGAGAGGTCACATCGACTATATGGGCAGTGCAGCACGTCAACCACGCTCTGCCTCAAATGCGCGACAGGCATAAGGAGGATCACGGTTGTCTCTCTCTGCCATCTCAACCTTCAGACACAAACATCCCAGACCATTGGGAGAGGTGGCTCTGCCAAAGCATGGTCAAGGCACTCAATACCGAGAAACGCATTGTCGTGCCGAGTCGCAGTGCGACGAGTCTGTCTAACACGTATTTACGGAACAAGGGCCTCAGCTTCAATGACTGGGACAAGACACAGGCGAGTTAAAGGACGGAAAAGGAGGTCGAATGGGTAGTAAATCAGGTGGATCACCAAACACAAAGACCCAACAAACATGCGAATACTATTTTTTGTATGATGGCATAAGCCCTTAAGTGTGGTGTATATATCAATATCAAGCATTCAAAAGCGAATTCACATTGGCCTAGTTTCCTGCGAATGAGTGTATGTCCTGATGGTGCCGCGTCGTGGAAAAGACAAGCTACTTCAAAGTTAGCAAGCCAACACATGATAGTGTGTGGATACCAAAGGCCGAGGGGCGAGGGCACAACGGACGGGAGAGACAAAGGTCTGGAAAAGATTGATGAATGACTCAATTCACATCACCACCCAGGTGTTTACGCTATGCTACCTATGCATCCATCATCCTAACCTCTCTCACCAGCCACGCCTAAGCTTTGGTATCAAAAAAGTCCCTTGTTTTTTTTTTATCTAAACGCTCCCACACTTCCTTGGTGATTGGCCCCCTCCTACCACGATGTTCGTTTCCTTCCTCACCACATTACCCCTGGTAGTATAAGAAAAGTCATCACCCCTAGTTGAAACGCCGTGTTACCAGAAGAACACAAAATAGGGAAAAATCATCACAATAGAAAATAGTAAAAGGAGAAACAAGTAGTGAGTAAAATAGCAGATAAAGTAAAAGGGATCAACAAATTTCAACCGAGTTTCAAGAAGATAATTAAGTCTCTACCAAACCCTCCTCTCCTTCCTGCCAAAGGTGGGATATCTCAACAATCATCAACCAAACAACCAACCAAGGGCTTTATTTCCTTCAATTAAAAAAAAAACGACACCTGTAAACGCCTCTTTCTCTGTGGCTTCTTTGAAGTAGAATAGAAAGAAAAAAAGGTCTTATGCAAAAGGTGTGAAATAATGCTAGAAAGGGACGCAAGATATGTTCATATATGTAAGTGCAAGAAGGAAGGAAAGCAGAAAAAGTTGCTTTTGTTGAATTGCTACCATCCCATTCATCACTTCATATGTTGTGTTGTAAAGAGGGGTTGTGTTTTGGGGGGGGGGGGGGGGGGGGTTTGCATTACCCCCCCCCGGGGTAAAAAAAACAAAAAATAAAAAAAAAAAAAAAAAAAAAGCCCCCCAGAGAAAAAATATTATTAATATTAAACCC
>MU866203.1:0-87570 GCA_033296915.1 Triangularia setosa | reverse complement strand
CATTGTCGTGCACCTTTTGGCTGCACCGAACCATTTGTCAGAAGACGCCTTCAACCAGTATCCCTTTCAGAGGTTCTGTTCAGGGGTTCGTCACAACCAGACAGCGCTCTGATGACGGCGGAGATGAGATGAAGATTGACAAGGCTACGTGAGACTACCACTGAGCAAACAATGAACTCTAGGTCTGATGGTTATTTACCTGTTTATCTCACTTCCAAATAATAAGCGAAGAAATTGTGCCACCTAAAGGACAAAAGAAACGTCGACCATAACTTCGTAAAAATCATAATACCCAGGTATCCAACTCCATGTCTAAGCAAAAGTACAATTCATAGCGCATCTGCAAAACCTTAAGCCCTCACAGTAATCACACTTTGCCCCGCCACCCTCCGCCCCCCAGTTCTCACCGGCTGCCTCGCAGGTTGAGTATTCACCGCAGGAATCATCACAACCTGCTGCTGAGGCAGCGGCTGAGCAACAGTCTGCAAAACCACAAACTGTTGCTGATGCTGTTGCTGTGGCCTGTGCACCTGCTGAATCTGCTGAACAGGCACAGTAACAAACTGTGTCTGCGGCCTTTGCTGTCGTTGCTGCTGCTGAACAGGTCTCTGAACAACCTGACTGACTGGCCTCGCATCACCTTGAACTTGGGAAATAGGAACGGTAACAAACTGCTGCGTCTGCGGCCTTGGCTGCTGCATCTGAACCTGGCTAACCGGCACTGCAACCTGCACATACTGCTGCTGCTGCTGCACCCGGACTTGTTGTTGCGGCTGTTGCTGGACTCTAACAACCTGCACCGGCCTCACCTGCCCCTGTCCCTGTGTGGTACTCACCCTCAACTGCTGCTGCTGCTGTCCAGCCAGCCTCTTGATTGGCTGCCCCTGCACAGGCCTCTGCACAATCTTTACCCCCTGCCCTGGCGTCGGAAACGTCGGCAGCGCATCCGGGTTCCCCTGTTTCTTCTTCTTTTCTGCCGCCAACTCAAACGCATCAGGCAAATAAGTAATAGTCCCAGCTTGGATACCAGTAGGGGAGGGTTTAGTCAGGTACATCACATTAACAGTTTTATACTGCCTTGGTGTGATCCCTTTTTGAAGAGGAGGAGGACCTCTAGGAGCAGGGACACCCCGCGGTGCGAGACCTGCAATATAGAGGTCCCATTGACGCTGAGGATTGAGGGCGAGGTAGGAAGCGCGGTAGAAGGCTTGGTTCTCGCCGCCGCCGGCGCGACGGAGTTGTTCACGGCCTGAGGAGGAGGAGGGAATGGTGGTGCGCTTTGGGGTGACGACTTTGACGGCTTTGGTGGTTTGGGTTTTGACTTTTTGCCAGGTTGAGCTGCGGCGGATGAGAACGCCTGAGATAGGGAGGGTAGGGGGGTTAGTTGGCTGGGTGTGAAAAAGGGAGGGGAGAAGGGGGAAGCGTACCGATTACCTGTTCATTTTGGATTGCGACTTGCTGAGTTGGCTGTTGTTGTGGTTGCTTGGTGGTTTTGGTCTTTTTGGTGGTGAACATTTTGGCGATGACCTCGCTAAGGTGATGAGACTGGTGTTAAAGATGCTTAGCGGATAATAAGCGTTTTCTGTTGTTAATCCTCTGTGCCGGGACTGAAAGTTCGGATGAGGTTCTATAGATAGGGTAGGCAGACAAGTGGATCTCGTGTTGGAGTGGAGAGGACTTATAAGACTAGCCAAGAAAACTGACACATGTAACGTCCGTGAAGATACCTTGGTTGTCAAAGAAACAAAAAAACCAGGGGCTTAAGATCTCGAGATTGACCCGCGAAAGCGGTTTCACCGCTCAGTCGACCACTGCAAGGCCATGCCAAGTACTAACGATCTTGGAGCATGGGCAATGGGTTCCACCGAGGTCAGCTTGGCCTCAGACTTCTATGGCCCATCAGACCATTCTGGTGACCTATGCTGCAAAGATGTGTGCTCTGTGTTCTGGTTGTTCGATAGGCCTCCAAATTGGTCGTCGCTGTTTGGGCCGTAAAATCTCAGGCAGATGCGGCACAGTGACACCCAAACTCGAAGCTTAGGTCTTCCATCTAGTCAGGTCTTTCCAAAAGGTGGGAAGCCATCTGATGCTGAGATAATATAGAAGAGATACCAGTGTTGTCTATTTTCCCCAGTTGGCATTATCTAAGTATTCAGGTTCGATAGTGCTGTCGTTGTTCTTTTGACGGAATGGACTCCCGCTCGAAATCTGCTAGGGTGAGGCTGCTCTGCATCCTCTGTGATTGGCTCACACCATGCATAAAGTAGGTGTTGTTTTTGCAGACTCAGGCACTGAAGAGGAGAAGGTTGGTTGCTGACAAACTTGATTCCTGCAACTGTCTTCATGGACTCTTTTCCTCCTTAATGCCGAGCTTTTAGTCCAGCTGAGCGCCAACCATGGACCCCGCAACGACTATTGGGGTCGTTTCTGGCATTCTGTCTTTTGTTACTTTTGCCTCAAAGATCGCGAAGGGCGGCGTGGAAATCTGCCGACAAGGAAGTCTGACCGAGAATGCAACACTAGGTGTCGTTGACAGAATCCACATCTTCCACGCCAACCTAGAACAGGCTCCTTCAAAGCAACAGCACATGTCAGACGAAAAGAATGACCTTTGCGCTCTTGCTGAGAAATGCCAAAAGATTTCTGCTGAGCTTCTCCGTTTGCTGCGTTCTATCAAACCATCGGATTCAAAGGGTTTGAGAGCCAAATGGAAGGCACTGGGTGCATCGTGGAATAGCGTTGTTTATGCTAAGGATAAGGCGGACCTGGAAGCCAGGCTGAGCAACTGCTAAACTCACTTGATAACAACCCTTACATGATCTTCAAGGGTGGTTTCACGCTCCACCGTGTGTTTCAAACTCGCTGGTCTCTTGGGTCCTCGAGGTAACTAACTTCAAGGCAGATTAATGTTTCAGAACATCGCCACAGCCACGGAGAAGAGCAATGTCACGCTCCAACAACTTCAAAGCTATCTTGAGGAGCTGAAATCTGAGCTCGAATTGCGGAAGGAAGAGCCAGATTAGCTTGATCAGCAACTTCATCACCACTCAGGATGACGGAGTACGCGGTTATGCTCATTCCAGAATCCTAGAGGCACTTCATTATGATAAAATGAAAGATCGCCGCAACAGTATACAAGATATTGTCAACGATATCCAACATTGGTTGAAGAAGGAAGGAGGCGCATTCCGTTGGCCTTTCGAATCCGGACCTACAATAACATGTGTGATAAGCGAGCGACGAATTTTCCACCACCCCACCACAATCATTCTCAATTACACAACCACAACACTAGGAAATAACAATAACTGAATCAGAAACAGATGAATCAGACGATTCTTCAGCTTCCTTATACGTGCGTGCATTATGGCCGGGCTTGCCGCACACGCCACAACACCGAATCTTCGTACGAGACCCCGTTGCACCACCACCACTTTGCCGTATTTCTTGGGCCACCTGCTTACCCACAGCCTTATGGTCTAGTATATCCTGTGCCTCTTGTATAGTAAGTGACCCTCCAAGCCGCACACGTGTTCTTTGGCTCCCCGTCTCTTACTAAGCCCCTCATTGGCCTTGCGTAGCGAAGAGACCTCTGCACAGAGAAGAGCCACCTCTTGCATCACAGCCATTGTACCGTTAGCTAACCGGTATACAGCAGTTAACGTAGATGTTGGAGAGCTGCCTTGGTGGTTAGATATCCGGGTTTTGACAAGCTCTGACTGGGAGCTTGCTTCTCGAGGGTTGTGTGGCGTTTGGGAGACTCAAGGTAGTGCTGTGCCTGGCCTTGAGCTTGGGGTTGTTGGAGTTCGAATGCGCACATCCAGCTTAGATATCACCCTCTCTGGGTCGTTTAGAACAAGGCCAGCCCCGGCAAAATCACCCTGGATGCTTTTTTCTGTAACTGAAGCAAAAAATGCTTCTCTAAACCCACAAAGAAACTCTAACTTGCTGATGTGTGTGATTTTCATCCGCATTAACTGCTCAATCTGGCGGCTGTACGCCTTCTTCAATGGTGCAAAACAACCAACATCCAGTGGCTGAAGTAGGTGTGAGGAGTACGGAGGCATCCAAAGCGTAATAATATTGCTCCTGGCAGTAGGTCTCGAACTCTTCGGAGTGGTGGCTATCGTGGCCGTCAAGGATCAACAGCCGGTATTTGCCCTTTGTACGAAATGTTGTATGGAAATCGAAGTGCCGAATCCAATCCATGCCTTTCTCATTGGTAGTCCATCCATTATCGATTGTTGCGATGCGCCAGGTAGCCGGTAAGTTGCACTCTTGGTACCAGTTGGCAAGGCGATACTGCCCAGCTAAGATGATGAATGGTGTGGATGATAACGCCCATCATAAAGCCAGTCTCGTCGAAATTGTACGAATCTTCGTCAAGGATGCTGTACTTGGCTTTGACGTTCCGTACAAGGGCAAGCCATTCGCCAATAACCTTTGGATTCTCGCATTTGGCCCTCTCGTAGTCGTATTTACGCGTAAAACGCGTACAAAGGTTTAGCTGGCGCTTGATGAAGTTGTGATCCCAGCGTTTGCCGACAGGGGGCGCGTCGCGTTCACGTAATAATCGATTGGCCATATCTTCCACATAGCAAAGCTGAGGGTAAAATGCGCGCGTAAAAAGCTCAGTTATATATTGAACAATTGCTTGCTCTTTCAAATCTGTAAACTCGCGTGAGTTGGCTGGCATAGCGCGTTGGTAGCGAAGTGTTGCTTCTGGAACGTTGTATAGTTTGGATGTGGCAAGGACTGGGATTTTTGCTTCTTTTGATTGCTTCGAGAGCTAGCAGAATATGGGCTTCGTTTGAGGGGTTAGCCATGGCTTGTTGTGGTAGAATTGAGTGTCAAAGGTGAAGGAGTTGTGTTGCGTGGAAAATTCGCCGCTCGCTTATCACGCACGTTAACCGATATTCATATTAACAATGAAGAGCTGGCGATGATGGGAAACGCCTGCCAAAGGCTTGAAAATGGGTTGCACACAGAAGGGGGAATATTCCATATTGCAGGCAAACTGGGTTCTGGTAAGTCAACACTCATGCAGTTGTTATACAATCACCCATTTGTTCAGACGGAGCTACAGAAGTGGACCAGTAAGGATATTAATCCCTAGAGCTTGACCTGCTCCTGCTCAAGGTATTGTACTAATTATCACCCCTAATACCAGGCAATCACACGCTGGTTAAAGCGAGCTACTTCTTTTCAGTGGTTGTCGGCGGCCCTTAGCAGGTGCTTTCAGGCCTATTTAGGACTCTGTTACATGACATTATCGCCGCGTACCGGAGCTGCCCCCGTTGGTATTAGCGAAATCCTGGGGAAAAGCACTCAACCTACCATGACAGGCTGAAATTACGCGTCTTGCAATCGGCAACTCAAAGGCGGAAGCGGCTCTCCATGAGATTATCTGCCATGAAAAGTACTCCAATCACTGTTTCTGTATCTTCGTTGATGCTTTGGACGGATACAAGGATATTGAGAGGCATGATCAAGCTGATTTGGTAGATATACTCCATGAGTGGGCGCCATCAACACGACCAAGCATCAAATTATGCGTTGCCAGTCGATCCGGACCTGTGTTTCAGATCAAATTCCGCGCTGAGACCACGTTGTACCTACATGACCTTACATGGTATGATATGCAACGCTTCGTTGCCAACCAACTGTCCAAACTCGACGAAGACATTCGAAACCAAATTTCCAGAAATTTTCGAAAAAAGCACAAGGAATCTTTTTGTGAACTCATCAAGTTTTCTGAGAGGTTAGGGAAGACTGGGAGGTTACCCCCGACAATGATGTCGGGATTCTCGACAGATTTTGGGCTGGACTACGCCCTCTACTGGATCGGGCCGTAGCAACCATTCCAGAACGATACCGCGAAAGAGCACACCTGACATTCCTGATACTTACCATTATGATGGACTCCAAAATAAGGTTTACTTCTCCTCAATACTCGTTTTTGGATGATTATTGTCGGGACCCATCATTTACCCACATCATGACTGTCACAGATGGGTGCGACATCGAGGCGGAAGATAGAACTCTCCAGTCAAGAATTCAAGAAAGAACGGAACGAAGAGCTGCGCAGCTACACGGTTGGTGCAACGGGCTAGTGCAAATTGTCCCATTTCGAGACATGGGCCGACAAGCACAAGTTTGGAGCTACACCAATTAGTTGGAGTTCACTCATCGATCAATTCTGAATTACCTCCATGGATCCTTAGTACAAAAACGGTTGCTGAGTGTTATAGAGAACTCTCGATCCATTGAGGGCATTCCAGAGACTCTTCTGACTGAATTCAGTGTCAATGCCAGTGTCCATCGCTCCATACGCGGCCACTTGGATGAGCCATGGTTCCAAACATTGATCGACCTTCGCTCTGAGGATAAGCCGAGTCAAGCCCCGTACAAGTGTTTGAATTGATTTCAGATTGTCTTCGAGCTGACGTTGCTGAAAATTCTGACAATACTGGCAGCCGACAAGCAAAGCCGAATCTTTCCAAATGTTTTTGTGGGTCATCACATGCTTGGATGTCTACATGATTTCAGTTACTTTTCGATCTTTGGGGCACATAAAGACCTGATTTCACCAGGCCTTCAGCTGGCGGCGAAGAAATATTTATCATCATCATCATCATCATCATCATCATTATCACGTATAGATCTAAGTGGGAGCCCAATTACAGAATTCGCTTTGCGGATGCATTCCGGACTGCTTTGTCTAGTATAACTAACAGCAGCGTCGCCTCTAGGCTTGATGCGAAACCAATGGCAATAACAATGGCATGGAATTTGATCTCTGTAGCACGCGCATACAACCAGCTATGTCCAACAACAGCCGAGCTCCTGACCACGATTTTGAAAGGCAAATAAGCATATCTTGATACGGAGACCTGGTTTCAGCTAACTATCGACTATGGTAATATCAAGTTAATGGACAAAGCAACTGTTTGGAAGGAATATCTATTCACTGAGCTGTACGCTAACAAAGTGTTAGGCTTTCAAGCTTGGTCCACGAAGCACAGTGCTGTTCGGGCACCCCTGGTGTCGTTTATTGTCAAGATGATGGAGACGAATATTGCTACGACATTGCTGTTTGCTTTTGTGTCTGCGGCGGGGGGGAGGCATGATGAGCATGGTCACAAAGATGGGAGTGTGAATTTTGGGGTTTATGGTGTGATAGGCTGGGTTTGTGGGACAACTGGTCAGGGATTTGAGAAGGAGGGGTGAAAGGGTGATTGATGGCTTGATGAGGTGTGGGGCATAATAGGGTCATGGTTGGATTGGGATGAGGTGAGAAGTGAGAAAATAGGATGTAAACTAGTGGCAGGATGAGGTACGCCTCAAATGCTAATAAGTCTCTTTCACGAACCTTTTGACCGCTGTTGTCATGACAACCTTAAGCCCCTGAGCAGCCCCTGAACCTTTGAGCCCCGAATGCAAAAATGGAGACCAGCGCACCAAACCCTGAAGCTGCCCAGCCTTTTAAATTGACGACCATGTGACAAGTCAAGCATCATACTTTCTAAAGAATATGTCAATGGTTTGTAGACAGTTTGAGCTGCCGGATGGATGGATGTGGTGTTACTAGTACCCTGGCGCAACCTCTGCTCCCAGTTTTCATTTTCTCAGCTGAGTCAGCGCAAATATCCTCGAGCAAGGAAAAAACAAGTCGCTATGGATCCATAAGTACACATTGGAAGTATTCATAGGACCTCTTCTATGCCCAAAGTGTCGGTTGGGAATTTGACTAGCGTATACGAGGTTGTTCCGGGAATAGGTCGATGCATTGGGCTGCATTGAACCTGGTGTAACAGCCCCCACTCTGAAATAGTATGGCTCAAGAGCGAATGCAGTGCAAGATGACGTTGAGCATGTGAGGAAGTGTCTGAATAGATGTTGTAAATCGTCACAAAATAGGGAACAACTCTTAGTTTCTAGTGTAGAAATTGAGATAGTTTTGTTATGCTGTAGTTTTGCAATATGGTGAGAGATGCAAATGAGCTCTACTAACCCTCTTCGGTTATAACAATACTGATTTTCTCCTGGTTGTCCCTTGAGTGTTTAACATTTACTTCTCGTATGTTGGCTGCCATTAGCAATCATAGACACCGGGACGCCAGAACATGATCATTGAAGATCGTATTGCCCCTTGAGGATCCACCTCGTGATGTACCGAAAGATGATGCGCAGGGCTTTGTCGGCTGGGCAGTGTGTAATCCACGAATGTTACGCTGCAGCTCCCCTCGTTTTTAGCTCCACTCAATGCAGCCCGAATCCAGGCACTTGACACGAGATCAAATGATGAGGAAGAAGAAGGCAAAGTCGGTGGTGTTACTCAGCATGTTCATCCATATACGAGATCCTGCGGAGTTGAAAGTCACATTGCAATGCATTTTTACCGTTCTGTCGTCAGATATACCCATCACGTTACACCCACCCAACCTACGGCCGACCATCTGCGAAAGACCGAAACAAGCTTTCAGTTTACGAATTTCGGGTTCCACGGCAGTACCATCACCTCACAATTTTCCGTATTCGGGTCTACCAGTGCATTGAACTTGTTTTCCCGAGTGGCTGAATGGTGTTTAGAATTTGTCTTCTGGAAGTCTCCGAGTTGAGCGCTGCACGTGCAATCATAGGCGTTGTAGCAATGGGGCTTAGCTGACATCATGCATATGCTGAAATAGACTACGAGAGCTGACCGTGTATAAAAGAGTCGCAAAAGCCGTCCTGACTCGCAATAAACTCTGCACTACTGATCACTCCTCAACATCTTACTTCAACAGTCTTTACTTACCTCTATATTCCAACAAACCTTTATCATGGCTCCTATCTCTCTTCTCACCATAGTCCTGATGCCTCTCCTGGCTCTCGCTATGCCCACAGTAATCCCTGAAACCGCCACATCCGCCGAAACACCCGGTAATATTCTCGCCTGTACCGGTGAAAACTTCACAGGTGAATGCCAGACCCATTCTCTTGGTATCGAAATTCCTGGAGACTGCCGACCAATTCCGGACCCTTTCAAGTTTAACGTCGGCTCAATCAAGCCAGACCGCGGTGCCATTTGCCGTCTCTTCGCTACCGACCGGTCAGACTGCACTGGTTCCGGCCTCGCTATCTTGTACTACCCCGGAAACGCGAACCTTTTCACAGATCTTGGGGGGAACATTCCTGGTAAAGAGGCGGCTTTTTGGAGGTGCCAGGAGTGCACCAACTGCACCTAAAGCTGAGCAGCTACGCTGATGGATTGAGGGAGATCTTGATGTGTAAGTTGCAAGATTAAAATCATGCTTCTAGGGGAATACAAGCTAACAAACACAAGGAGAGCAGAATGCAAGGGGGTTGAGCTCAGAGTTGATTCTCCGGTCTTGACAAGATAGAAGTGTATGGAAGATGACGACAGGGCTTCTGAAGGCCCAGTGTACCTAAATTTAATGCACTAATGACTCACTTACAAAAATATATAGTCTTCTTGGTCCTTATACGTGATTTTCTGGTGCCTCATAACAATCCCTCAAAAGCTTTCACACATAAAACCGCCGCTACAGCAGCAACGCTTCCCAGAAGAGCCATCTGTACACCTTCCCACACAGCCCTCTTCACCCTCCTTCTGACATCAGCCACGTCAAGCCTCTTGTCATTCCTTGTCAGAATGAAATCCTTCCCAAAGCCAAAGACAAACAAAGCTACCACACAAACCCCGAAACTCCATGCCAACCCAACATGCACATTTTCCATCCCCACAAAGAAGTAGGGAAATAATGGCAGTATCCCCCCCAGTAAATACCCAAAAGAAACCGCCAGCCCGGCAATGACAGGACTTTCCTTCACCTTTTCATCATTGTCCTCTGAATCTTGACACCGGCGGCAAGGAGATAGCAACTCATCACTACTCGACATCTCCTCCTTCTCTCCTTCTTCGACCTCTGCTGGTGGTGATGAGGAGGTAACAGAGACAGAAGACGGGCGAGCAGCTAAATAGCCGCCGATCCCCATACTGATACTCCCCGCACAAATCTCTGCCATGCCGGCGCAGATCACTGTGCGAGTATTGCCTAAGGAGGATAAGCCTGCCGTGAGGGCAAAGGGGACGGTGAGGCCGTCTGCAAAGCCGAGGGTGAAGTTTGAAAGGAAGGAGGTGAGTTTTATCGTGGGTATGGTGAAGATTGAGGGGTTCATGGCTGAGGGGGATGTGATGAGCTCAGGGAGGTAGGTTGCTGTTATGAAGGAAGGGGAAGAGTCTGAGAAGTGCTCCATGGAGAGGGACGCTTTGTGGGGAGAGGGGGAGATGGGGATGGATTTAAAGGCTGCGAGGTTACTCTGAGAGGCGGTTGGAGAATCACCTCTGATGATGCGGCTGAGCTTTTGGGAGAGGGATGGTTGTGGCTGTGACATCTTGTTCGAAAGTGTGAGATAATAAAGAAGAGCAGGACTGAAGAATTGTATTGGGGCAGAGGAGCCAAGGCGAAGAAGTAGGGAGACAATTGATGGGACCTCAAAGGCAGAAAGCCTGATGTCTTTCTAATCTTCTGTTCATGGCAAATCAATAGCTTGGAACATGTTCTCGTCAAAAGCCTCTGATAGCAAGCCATGTCCATCGAGTCTGACAACACCAGCATTATCCCACCCGCGGCTATCCTGAAAGAGCATTGACAATGCATGTAATGCGATTGGCTCAGTCATTCCATGTCTCTCCCACACTCTGATGCAGGAAGATAACGTTACTAGCGTCACGGGCCGTTGTGACTTCAATTTGCCAAGGCCAGTGTCAACACAGCAACTATGCACGTGTAGAATGATCTTTCTGGTACGCTAGAAAACCAGATTGTGACATTCGGTGAGGATTCGGTCGTTTGCAATAGTGTTCCCTTTCATGTCTGTTCGGTACTTGTCCAACACGTGTGTTAGATGTGGCCAATCACACCCAAAGGCGCTACACACGTGGGGTTAGTTGCTCTAGAATTGTTCCTGGCCTATTCCCGAAGCGATGACCGAGATGCGGGTTTGGGAAGGAGAGAAGCTTGTTCAGACGTTGTAGATGATAAGACATAACAAGTCTTGTGTGGGGTATGCCGGTAGTAAACATGTGACTGAGATTGGTCGGGCTTGTCTTGATTGGCATGTAGATATGGCGAGGTTGCATTTGACATGCAACATTGAGTACTATCAACACCACATAGGGAATTCTTGCGAATGTGTAGAGAGTGGCATCTCAACTATGCTAGAAGGCCTTCGTAGATGGTGTCATGTGGATGTTCCTGGACACGTGTGTCAAAGTTTGGGATATCATTTGTTGCTCTTGATGAAATGGAGTACAGAATACCAAAACTGGAAATATCAAGCGAATGCGAGTGTTATTCAATATCATACTTCCTTCTTAGTTTGGATACGTTCTAGAGTTGGTGGGAGCACAGTTGTAAAAGAATGTAACTGGTGCCCGCCACGAGAGCTGAAATCTCGATATATATCTACACTGGCATCTTCATTCAGAATTCAGAATTCAGAATTCAGAACAGAGCCCCAGAAGATAGCTCGAACATCACCAAGACTCCCAGAGAAAGAGTTCTTCAACACACGTCAAAATGATCAGCGCTATTTTTGTTGTTGCTGTTCTTAGCTTCCTGCGCAGTGCTGCTGCTCAGACGCAGTACACCAGCACACACACTGCTGCCGTGGCCGCCGCTCGTGCTACTGCTTTGACTCTCTCCCCCACAAGCAACGTTGCTGGAAGAACCTTTGATCGATTTGTTCAAATCTGGCTGGAGAACGTCGACTATATTGATGCTATTGCCGACCGTAAACACGCGCCTGTCCCTTCATCTGAGGCAAAGTCACTAACAACCCCAAGCCAACCTCGCCTACCTCGCCACCCAAGGCATAAGCCTTACAAACTACATCGCCCGCACCCACCCCTCCCAACCCAACTATGTCGCCGTTGCAGGCGGCACCCGCCACGGCATCACCGACAACAACGTCCACCGCCTCGACGCCTCCATTAAGTCCGTCGTCGACCTCCTCGATGCCGGCGACATCTCCTGGTCTATCTACCAAGAAGACATGCCCTACTCGGGCTTCCAAGGTCCCTCCTACGCCTCAGGCTCCTACGTCCGCAAGCACAACCCCCTCGCCTCCTTCGACTCCGTTACCGGCAGCGTCACCCGCTCGGCAAAATGTAAAAACTTCACCATGTTCGAAAAAGACCTTGCCGCCAGCAAACTGCCCCAGTGGATGTTCCTCACTCCCAACATGGACAACAGCGGGCACGACACTTCTGTGGCCTATGCTGGTCAATGGGCGAGGAACTTCATCACGCCGCTGCTGTCGGATAGCAAGTTCAATATCCCGAGGACGTTGGTCATGTTGACTTTTGACGAGGGGTCGTATAGCAGGAACAACCAGGTTTATGCGGTGCTCTTGGGGAGCGCGGTGCCGGCGGGGAAAAGGGGGACTACGAACGGGACGTCATATGGGCATTATAGTGTGCTCAAGACTGTGGAGGTGAATTGGGGGTTGGGGAACTTGGGACAGAATGATGTTGGTGCTAATCCGTTTTTTTAAGCGGGATAAAAAATCGCTGCAGCGAGTTTGATGGAGGTCGAGGCGGTTGGTGTTGGAGAGCCCCCTGAACCCCTGAACTGGCTCCACTTTTATTATTTGGTGATGGGTTGGGTGGTGCTGGATCGTGGTGATGCGACATACCTACTGGTTGAAAGAGAGAGATACAAACATGCTTTGGAAATTTTTCTAGAACCTGATGGCACGGTTGGGACAATTTGATGATAGTTGCACGCAGTGGCAAATAAGACAATGAAACATTGGCAACTGAGACGCTATAAGATCTGTCCTATTGAAAGGACAAGATGACCCTCTCTTGACAAGCATAAGTGCAAGTTCCATCGATCAAATCCCAGCAATCATAAAACCAACCAAGCCGAGCACTCCCACCGCAGCACCCACAGGCCCGTGAACTGACGCAGCTCCAGCAGTGAAGACAGGAGCAGTGCTTGTCGTGATGGGAGCACCAGTTCCGGAAGCCACGCCGCTGGTTGTGACAGTCGCGATGGTGGTGGGAGCAGGCCCCGTGCAGTCCCAGTGATCACCATGGGCTACGCAACCAACAGAGGCGGTTGGGCTGGGAGGAAGGACGCCGATGCTGTGGTCATCATGGTCGTTATCGTGGTCATGGTCGCGGTCCTCATCATCATGGTCATCATGGTCGTGATCATGGTCGCCATGATGGACAGCGGTGGTAGTGGCAGGGATGACGGCGGTTTGGGAAGTGGTGATGATCACTGGGGTCGCGGTGGGTGTCGGGGCGGTTACACGAGGCCCGTCGCAATGCCTGTATAGGGGTCAGTCAGTCGTTCAGGCTTGCGAGATTTGAGAAGTGCTCACCAGTGGTCACCATGAGGCTCACATCCCACAGACTCAGTAGGCGACGGCGCCAACTCCTGAGCCGCCGAAAAGACGCCGAGGGCGAGGATAATGGCGGCAGAGAAGGTCCTCATATTTCCGTGAATAAGCGAGAGACACTGGGTGAGAAACTAAGAGTAAAGACAGGCTGGGAAAGCTTGGCTGGTTGAACAAGCGAGACAGACAAAGGCTGGCAGGAGAGGCCCTTTATGGAAGATGAGCTGGATGACCTTCACATGCCCTCTAAAGTGTGATACTACCAGGCCTGTTGTACCTGCATTCGAGTAGGGTTACACCCTTGGCCAGCCTAGTTTCCCCTCCTGTCATCAGGTAATTGCCGCATGGATAATCTTGTTTTGAGCTGCAGTTTATTATTGTCGTGGGGGTGAGCTGAAAGCTTCCTGCAGGAAATCAAGACGTTAGGTGTGGTGGGACCATCAAGGTTCTCAGCCAAGACATGGCCTCGCTTCAACACATGGGATCCCTTGCCACCACATTGTGATGCTGAGGCCAATTCCATGGTATGATTAAAAGGGACAAGAAGCATTTATTTATCTCAGCACGGCTGACTTAGATGTGTTTGAACTCGGTAAGACAGCTGAAGACTAAGTACATGGAAAGTATCCTCCAATTCCTTATCTGCACCCTTGATGCCTCTGATGTAGTATCCATTGTCTTCCTCCATCCCTCATCAAGTGTGCTTGCCACACAGCATTCTTGTCTCCCAGATACCAAAGAGGGCTTGTCCAAATTTGTGATGCTGGATATGGGTTTTTGGAGACAGCTCGAAGATGGTTTAGGCCGAGATTAGACCAAGGGCAACCGCCGCGTCGTGGTCGTCGCAGTGATATCTCTTCTGGCCAGCCACCGGACAGGAGGAGGCACCATGGGTCTGATGACAAGCACCTCTAGGGTATGTGGCACAGCAGTACTCGCAGGCTCCGACGAGCGTGCACCCGGTAGGGGGAAAGCAATCACGAGCAACGAGATCGCTCTTGAATTCCGGTGCGGCGTAGGCCACAGAGGCGAGATGAAATGCCGCGACGAGAAGCTTGAAGGAGACCATGTTGAAAATAGGTGGTGGCGGGAAGGAGGGGTTTGGATGGTGTTTAAAATGGTTGGGAGATGTTAACCAGGAGACTCAACGGTCGTGAGCTTGTTGATGATGCTGTTCTCCTGATGAAAACACGACATCTTACCCTCTTTATACTCGGAGATTCCAATTCAAGCTTGGTCCTATGTACGTCTACTCCGCCTAGCTCTTCAGTCTCTTCGATGCGAACTCGGATGCATTGCAACTCTGTTCACATGGAAGAGCATACCACTGCATGACACCTCGCTGCTTTGAAGGTCAAGAGCACCTGCTTGGGCATCTCTGTGCTCCATCATTCATGAGTGTAGAGACCGACGATAACTTCCACGCCGCTCCGAGTCTTTGGATACTACCAGGCACCTTGATGAACAGGCCCTCTTGGCGTGGAGGTCTTATCTGTGGTCGACTGTGTCTCTGCTCCATGACCTTGCATCAAGCACCTTGATGGATACCTGAGCTAGGACGTCTTGGCATGCGGCCATCATGAGTTCTTGAACCAACTCTGTGGCATCCCTCGGCCGCAAAGGTTCTTTGAGCGTGGTTCAATGTGTTCCATCACGTAAAAGCATCCGCGCAAATGACCGGAATCATCCAAAAGCTTGTTGAGCTCGCTTGTTGGTGGCAACCGAGTGTGATATTGATGCTAAAAGCGTGGGAGACTAGAATACAACGATGGGTGTAAGATTGTGATTTTGGTCAAAGTGGCACGTGAGAGAGAGGGATGGTCATGGTTGTGGTGAAGGATTGGCTAGGAGAAAAGAAATTGGCACGCCAACTCGAGATGGAACTGTCCGCGAAGCCTGCCAGTGGCCAGTATAAAGGATAAGAGTGTCTCAAGATGGTGTGTTCAGGTCTTCAGCATACCTCGCGTTAGACACAGACGAATCCTCAAAATGCCAAAGTCGATCTTTATTGGTCTCGCATTCGCTGTCGGCTTGGTGACGGCACTGCCCCAGGCCATCACCCCGTCTCCCACAGGCCAAGCATGCTCGTAAGTGTCATCATTTCCCTGCACGGGACCAAAGTAGCCAACACCACATACAGGACAAGAACCCGTATTCAGCTGGGAATTGACGCGACCATCACCGACTATCCAGAGTTCCTTTCGTCAATGGACCAGCATTGGTCAACCTCGGGCGTTCTCTTCTCTGGCACAGACCGTGTCATCGTCTACACGTCCCTTGAGGTATTTCCTGGGGGCAGCTTCACGGGCTATTACACCTATGACATACATGCCCTGCGCAGCGCAGGATACACTATCGCTACCAGCACCCAGGAGAGTGTATTATGCACCCCAACGTGGACACCGTCAGGGCCTGCTTCAAGCTCAGCAGTTGGAGAATGTGAAGCCCATGGTGATCACTGGCATTGCCCTCCAGGAGTAGCAGAGCCGACCACTATTCCATCGCCATCAACCTCCCACCCAACGGTCCCTAGCTCGGGCGAATGCGAAGCGCACGGCGACCACTGGCACTGCCCTCCGGGAGTAGCTGAGCCGACTACCCTTCCATCGCCATCAACCTCCCACCCAACCGTCCCTAGCTCGGGCGAATGCGAAGCGCACGGCGACCACTGGCACTGCCCTCCGGGAGTAGCTGAGCCGACTACCCTTCCATCGCCATCATCAGCCCCTCACCCAACCGTCCCTAGCTCGGGCGAATGCGAGGCTCACGACGACCACTGGCACTGTCCTCCAGGAGTACCAGAGCCAACCACACCCCCATCACTATCACCAACTGCTCACACAACGGTTTCCAGCTCTGGCGAGTGCGAGGCTCATGGTGATCATTGGCATTGTCCAGACGGCGTGCCGGAGCCAACTACACCACCGCCGTCGCCCATCGTGACCTCTGCTCCAACATCGTTGAACTCTGCCACGGCGTCGATATCATTCACTCGCACGGCGTCTGATGCCCCTGTGTTTACTGCTGGTGCCGATACCAAGACGACAGTCGGGAGGAATCTTTTGGTGTTGGCGGCAGCGGCCCCGTTTGTATTTGGGATGATGTGATAGCTTTGCTGGAGTTTTGCTGTGACAAGATGATAAAAACGCAGAATAACAATCAATCAAGTAGTGTTGTGGGCTTGGTGAGTGTTGAGGACCTTGATGTCCCGCCCCTGAGCCGAAGGGAGCCATCAAGGTTCTCAATGCGAGGTATCAAGGTCCTCCAGTAACGTCATCCAATATACCATTCCGGTTAATCACAAGCCCCCTTCTTTCCCTTCTGGTGCTTGTTGCTGTAATTAAAAAGTGAAAAGGTCCTTTCATCCTCAAGACCAGTCGGTTGTGCATCCAGTTTCCTTTCATCTTCCCCACATCGATAATCCTTTAAACATGACCCACAAACACCAGCAAACCTCGCCTCATATCTATGATGTGATTATCATCGGTGCCGGCCCCTGTGGTCTAGCAGTGGCAGCAAGACTGCGTGAGAAAGCACCAGGTGCCATCTTCACAGACGAAGAGCACAGGAGACACCGGTTTCTGCATCGATACGGACGATCCATGCCCCTGAAGCAGATGAGAAACGGCCGCATCACATGCTGTGGTCGCCAAACAGTTAGTGATACGCAAGACCTCGACATCATTGCACTCGATGCCACCCACCACGACTGGTGTGGTCGTTGGAACAAGCTGTTCAAGTGTTACAACATCGAACATCTCCGAAGTCCAATGTTCTGGCACGTCAGTCCAGCCGACCGCGATGCTCTCCTCGGGTACGCTTATTCTCAGAGCCGGGAAAGTGAGCTACTCGAGATCCATCACTGTGTTGGAAAGGAAGTCAGCAAGCATATGAGGAAGAGAACCCGGACGCAAAAATGTTCTGCACATAGCGCCTGCAATGCCAGAGTCGAGATCAACGAACGAGACCGCATCGATTACTTCAACCCCTCCCAGGCCCTGTTCTCAGATCACTGCCGCTCAGTAGCCAGCAGATACCATCTCTGCAACGGCGTCATAAAGAAAGAGTCTGTCCAAGACATCCGCTTCGACGTGGTCAAGGGCATTTCCGTCAACGACGAACCCCTATTCACTGTCACCACAGACCAAGGCCTTCAATACGCCCGAGCCGCAGTTCTCTCTGTCGGTCCAGCAAACCAGCCCTCGATTCCACGGGGCCCCTTTAACTCTTTCCCGACTTCAGCAGCCCTCCCACAAGTCTGCCACAGCACCCAAATCGAAACCTTCCCTGACCCCATCGTCCGCACCCAGATCGCCAACGGTCAGGAGACCAACGTCCTCGTCATCGGCGGCGGCCTCACCTCCGCCCAACTCTCCGACCTCGCCATCCGGAAAGGAGTCACCAAAGTCTGGCACCTCATGCGCAGTCCCATATCCATCAAGACCTTTGACGTCGAGCTCAGTTGGATGAGCAAATACCGCAACCTCGAACAGGCCTACTTCTACTCGGCCGACACCGACGAGGAGAGACTGCACATGGTGAAAGCGGCCAGAGGAGGTGGGAGTATTCCACCAAGATACCACAAGAAATTGAAGGGGCATATCTCCCGGGGAAGGCTGGAGTTGAGGACCCAGACAAAGTTGGTCGACGCCCAGTTTGATGGGAGCAGGTGGCTTGTCCGGACGGAACCCCCAGTCGACAGCATGCCATGTTTTGACTGGATCTATTTTGCGACGGGGATCGAAACGGATGTAGCTGCGCTGCCATATCTGCAGACGATGAGGGCAACGCACCCGATTGACGAGATGGGAGGGCTGCCATGTCTGACCGAGCAGCTGAAGTGGAAGGATGACGTGCCGCTGTTTGTGACGGGAAGATTGGCTTCTCTCAGGTTAGGAGCTGCCGGACCGAACCTTGGCGGGGCGCGGACTGGTGCTGAGCGCATTGTCTTGGCCATTCAGGAGCATTTTTTTGAAGAGCGCAAAGGTGAGGAGAAGGTCAGCGAGGATGGCATCGTTGTTGCTGATGGTCGAGTCTGTGACGAAAATGAGTGGGAGCGGTTTGTGCTCGGGCGGGGGAGCAAGTACTCGTGTTTGGTAGAGCATTAGAATGAATAAATGCCCTGAAATGGAAAGAGCGAGGCAATCGCCGCTTCAGGCGTGAGATGCGAGATGATGGACTCGAATGTCGTCAAATCGAGGACTGACGGCACCGGAGTGGAAGGTCGGCAAGTGGAGTTCTAGCAGACGCGATCGGTCGGCGTTTTCACTTGAACCAAAATATCCAAATCTGACCGAACGACCGATCAGTGAATTTCGTCAATGAAACGATGTCACGTCAATTCTAAAACACGCGATAAGGGTCTGTTGAGGATGTTGCAGAATGCAAAAAGAAGCCGAGGCTCAAGCGTTGTTCCCAACGTTTTTTGTGTAGCGTTAGATTTTCTTGGCACAATGGGCAAAGTTCAGTGGATTTCAGGGTACTATTGCTTGGTTCCTGCATTGACACATGTCAAGGACGCCATCAGTGTTGCATTGTCAAAGTCGGTCCAATCTGACAGGGCTGACCTGCAAGGATTCCTCGATGCTGCGAGGTCCTTGTCAAAATCGTGCCAGTGTAGGACTCCACGCGCGATGGAACCCGATAAATAATTATTCATATGGCGCCAACCTGCCATATCGGCAAATGCCTGACAGCTCGACAACGCCATCTCAAGTCCCATCAGGGCATTTCCTTGACAAGAGCATGGGTTACGAGCTCATCCCTGAACCCACACATTAGCTTAAAGCTGTGATACCTTCCAAACCGATCCACTGCATATTTAATGACAACGTTATGGCCCCTTCGAGCAAACACGTTTCTAGCTCCATCCTTGTTTTTATTTTTCATAACTCTGCCTTCTTCTTAGTTTGTGAAATCTCACCCTTACCTCCATCGTCACCTCTCTCACTCTCATACCAGCCCTTCATTATTTCTCCCCCTAATCTCCTGTCATCACTTTCCAAACCACCGACAGCATGACCGCCACAACCCCTCTAAAAGTAATAATAATCGGCGGCGGCCCCATCGGCCTAACCCTAGCCCAAATCCTGACCTCCGCCGCCATCGACTTTCTCATCCTCGAACGCCGCTCCACCGTCACCCCCGAAGAAGGTGCTGGCATCGCCATCGGCCCTACCTCCTTCCGCCTCTACGACCAGCTTGGCCTCCTCCCCCTCATGGAACAAATATCCACCCCCATCCCCCACAAGCACGTCCTCCAGCCCGACGGCAAAGTCTACAACTCTTACGAATTCCACTTGCGGGCTTGCCACGGCCGAGCCATGGCGTTCCTCCACCGCCTCGACCTCGTCACCACCCTCTACTCCACCCTCCCCGACTCTTCCAAAACCAAAATCCACACCGGCAAATCCCTCGCCGACATCACACTGACCCCCACTGGCGTCACTGTCACCTGTACCGATGGGTCGTCTTACAATGGTACCCTCATCATCGGCGCGGACGGTGTGCACTCCAAAACCCGAAGGATAATGCAAGCCCTCTCTTCCGCCCCCGAAAGCGAGACCCTCCCCTTTGAAACCACCTTTCAAGGTTTGTTCGGCAACGTCCCCCGTTTATCCCTCCCGGGACAGGAGGAAATCGAGCCGGGCCACGACTGGGAGTGCCATTCGGGGGGTCTCTCGTCCCAGTTCTTCGTCGGCCGTGAGAGGGGGTGGTTCATCATCTACCGCCCCCTCCCCGGTGGTTCGACAAGAGAAAGAATCGATTACACGGACGAGGATATCAAGCAGTTCGCAGAAGATGTCAAGGATATGCACGTAACTGACAAGCTTACCTTTGGGGAGGTGTTTGAATGCGTCAACAAGGCTGGTTTGACGCAGCTGCAGGAGGGAGCAGTCAAAGACAGGAGTTGGAAGAGGATCGCGCTGGTAGGGGATGCGTGCGACAAGATTACCCCGAATGTTGGGCTGGGTTATAACAACGGGGTGTTGGATGTGATTGTGCTGGGGAATTTGCTCAAGAGGCTGAATGAGAGTGGGGAACAGGTTACTGAAGAGGCGGTGGAAAGGGTATTCAGAGAGTATCAAGCGGAGAGGAAAGAGTTCTCCGAAAAGGTGGATGGTGCGGCGAGGGGGGTAATCAGGACGGTTACGCATACCGGGTGGATGAAGTACGTGCTTGATCGGTGGATCAACCCGACGCTGGGACTGGATAAGCTGTATGGCAGCAAGGTTATGGGGCCATTGATGGCGAAGCAACAGGTGCTGGAGTGGTTGGAGGAGAAGAACAGGATCGATGGGACGATTACTTGGGCGTATAAGGGGTTGGTGATTACAAATGTGTAGAGAGAGTGGTCGCGGCTTCTTTTTCTGTTTTTCTTTGGAGCATGAACTTGGGCAGGGAGTTGAACGATAGAGGGGTGCGGCGTTGGGTGGAAAAACACAATATGATCCTCCTTAATAGCAGCATTTCTTAGATGGCGTAATAAATAAAGGAAGCTCAGCTCTTTTTGTTGGACGTCACCCAGCTGTAAAAGGTCCAGATTGTTGACAACTTTGCAAAGTGTGTTGTAGTTACCTCACCCCTCAAAGACCCCTTTACCCCTGAATTCACCTGCCGCACCCAACCCTAACCCTAGGAAAACAACCGCTTATGGGTGCTTGGGAAGAGGATGGACCTACCTCAAGAAACTGACAGGCCGGTTGGCCTCCCTGATATCTCATCAGTTATTGTTAAAGCTATTCTCTTCTCAGGCACTTGATATCACTGACGCCAAGCGGAACTACCGCTTCGTGCGCTCAGTAAGTTCCTTGGTCACCATGCATGCATGCATGTACGTATTGGGAACCTTGGCTTTGCATCTGTTAGTTCCAGAGTTTTCTCCGCGCACAATCACTTCATTTTACGAGCTAGCGACCAGAGTGTGATCCGGTTACACAGTAGGGTGCCTCCCTATTCCAATCTTTATGCCTCTCTCTATTTTTGGAAATTCTAACATGATAGCGCAGCGGTCAGCTGTACTTTTCGCATATGCTCATGTAAAGTGATTGTAAAACATTGGATGGAATTTCCAACTCCTCCATCCGGCGTCTTTGCTTACACACGGCCGGTAGATTCTCTCAACGGCCACTCACCTTGAGCTGCATGGAAAGAATGGGCTCCGGTGGATAAACTGCTTTTAAAAAGCGCGCATCTGGCTGATCAAGTCCCATTTAGATATACTATGGTCTGCCTTCGTCCTTGCAATAAATGGGCCGCGAACCATCGACTCTATCACGCTTCTACCATCATGCGGCCGGTTACGCGGACACATGGTCGGGATTAGACCTCAATATCGCATCACCTAGATGCAGTGCTTGCTAAGCCTCGAAGAATATGGAGGCCTCCCCAGCCTGCTGCTCCCAGTAAATTTGCGCTGCTGGCGCAGATCATAGCGGACATCAGGATGCAGAGATTACGTTGCTTCTGATAGTGCCAATGTTTGTCAGAAATGAGACAATCATGGTTAGATATCTCGCCGAATCAAGAACGGCTTGGTTGTATATATAGAAGAATCGTAACTAGCATCATAAACCATAACATCATAGCATCGTAACATCGTAGAAAAGTGACCTATGGATGGCCCGGCCGTCATAACCTAACAGGACCAAAAAATCCCAGCCCTTCCAAAATAAACCACACCATCCATCATCACATATATGTCAGCCACAATGTGCCCTCAGTTGTCAGTGGCTCCCTCCACCTGTCATTCCTGTGGACCAATTGCGCTTCTCAGGCATCATCACCAACAACTGATGCCTGTCTTCTTCTTTTTCCCCTTGAGACTTTGAACCGCTTGCGCCCTGCCTGGGAAGGTCCAGACCCCGTATGAACCTTCTGGTGTTGGACGAGATTGTCCTTTCTGGTGTACGCTGTACCACAATCGCGACACTTGTATCGATGGACAGTCCCTTGGCCCGTCTTTCGAAGGTGTGTGATTGTCCTCAGGTGCTTCTCCAGCTTCTTCTTCTGATCGGGGCCAGGGTCTGGGAAGAACTGGCAGTGATAACAGCCTATCATGGGAGTCTGGCCAGCTACCTGCATTGTCGCCGACCCGTCAGCAACATTGCTCTCCTGCGCCGGATATTCCTCGTTTGCACCAGGCATGGTCGCGGAAAGGGGGGTGGTGATCGAAATCCCAAGGCAGTGCGGGTCAGAGACATACTGGTTGCCAACAATGCCCGATGAGTCCCATATCTGATGGTTGTGATCAAACGGTGATAGGTTGGTGGGAACTGGAGCGTCCTTGTCATTCCAAGGGAAATTCTCACCTCCAGTCACAGTGTGGTCGACCTCCATACGAATGTCGGAGAACCTCGAGACGTTGCTGGGGGGGTTCCACAGCTGGTCCGCAAGATATGTGACAGACTCATGGCGCGCTGGTGGCAGATCGGCAAAGCAAGGCATGCCGTATTGCGCGGAAACTCCCAAAGATAGGGGTATTGTTGGAGAAGAGTTCTCGATATATAGAGCTGTGCTCTGTCTTCCCGTAACTGAAGCCTGGGCCCAGAAAGACTCTTTGGATGTCTGTTGGTGCGGATACAAGGATAGCGGGTTTAATTTGTCGTAGTCTGATGGCGACCCGTTGGGAATGCTGGACAACGGTGTTCGAATTGACGAGGGGGAGTAATTGCTGCTCACTGTTTGAGGCGTTCTACTAATGATCGAGCCACTGAGGGGAGAGATGTTGGAGCCCGCTGAAAATGGAGCGCCAGCATTGTAACTTAGCGATGCTGAATCTAGCAACTGAGGCGAAAAGATGTGCGGTGTTCGAAAATTCCCAGCGAGCTCTGCCGGGCAGCTGTTATCTGAGAGCTCAACTGGCTTCCGCACTTCATTGTTCATAGCCTCCACCATAGCAGAAGGCTGGTAGATGTTAACCTCGATCTGCTCCAAAACAGCAGAATGCAGTATTGAGCCATTTCCTTCGCCAAACAGTGGCTTTCCTGGTGTCGATGGGGATGGACGAGGTATCCAGTTGAGGACGCGCCGTCTTGTCGACTCGGTATGCAAGCTTGAGGAATATTCGGAGAGCGTTTGGGACTTGTGAGATCGTGACCGGTAGGGCAAGAATAGAGCCAGAGCGCGTTTGAGGAGGCGCTTACACCGTGAGATAGCGGATCGTCTCGACTGACATTCTGCCTGGGCAGGTCCTTGCGTTGAGTGAGTACACAGATGCTCGGCCTCGAGGTGACCTTTCAGGCTAATCTCCAACTCATGTATCAATGACTCCAACGCCTGGACCCGTTGTTCAACCTTCTCCAACGATCTACAATAGGTTAGTCTCTGAAAACTTAAATGGTATCCTGTGCGACGAACCCATTAGTGGCCCAGCTGCTCTCCTTGACTTGATGCGGTGATATTTGCTGCAGCGAAGAAAGTTCCGAGCGAATGTACTCAAGACCCTCGCTGCCCTCTCTCGCATGACGTGGCGAAGCTTGTTGAGGAGACGATAATGAAAACTCCGAGGCGACATACTCAAGGCCCTCGCTTCCGCCTTTTGAAAGTTGCGGAGATGATAACATTTGGGGAGAGGCAAGCTCAAGACCAGGAGCAATAGACACAAGTCGGTGGGAACAAATAGGCATGCTGCCAGAGCTGAATCCGAAGGTAGACCTGGAAGATAGACGGACAGATCTTCTTGAGCGGTGCCATGGATGATGCAGTGCTTCTCGACAGGCCAAGGGTGAGAAGAGGGCCGGCCTTTGTAGCTGTCTCCTGACAGTAGCCAGTCCTAAAGATGAAAAGCAGAGCTAGTACTGGTAGGTACCTTGTGTGACTTGGACCTGATGCCGTATCGGCGGCAAACCCCAGGTCCGGGGTAGGTTGGTCAAATTCCACATCTGTCGGCCCGGTCCCGAACCAAGGGGGGGAATCATGATGGAACTAGACAGGGGTCAGGATGCGAGGAGAGAATCCGGAAGATGCAGAGTAAAAGGACCCTCGGACATGCAAGGTCCACTCGAGGCTCGACAAAAGGGAGCGGATAGTGGAATGAAGACGGGATGTTGGACCTGTAAGTTCAATGGTTGGAGACGCGGAAGGTTGGTCGCCTTAAGTCAAGATGTGGAGGCCCAGGATGTGAATGCGATACCGATGCCTCTACTTGCGCTAGCCACGTCATGGCGACAAGGAAGGGAGGTGGTATAGGTCCAGCCTGATCATCGACAGTATGGTAAGGTGAGAAAGGATGAAGTTTGAAAGGTCGTGGGGTTAATAATCCGAGGGATCTGTTGGAAGACCACGGATGATTAAAACCTGCAGTCAGTGTGTCTGGGAGCCAGAGGTCCATACCGACTCTGATTTGCCGAGACGAGCAAAGGTCTTGGAAGGTCAACCCCTGATGGTGGGTGTGGCAATGTCGCGAGGCTCCAAGGCATTTTTCCAGGAGGCCTTGAAAGGGTTCGACATCAGTATTGGGAGGAAGAAGTTCAGTCCCGAACACAAGAGGGGCAGTGATGGAGATATAAAGTATCCAAAGAACTGCGCCCTATTTCTTGAGACGCCATAATGGCTATGCTATGGGCCATAACTGTGAAAGAGAAAGATATCTTCAGGGCTCGTCGCGGCGACCTTGCGGCTCAGTACCGATGTCGATGCTCAAGCTGTTCGAACAGCTCGCTGGTTGAATAAACAAAGTGTCGAGCGACGACCAAAAGGGTTCGGTCAAGGCTTCACTGTAGCAGGCGAAAGTGGAGGGCGAGACGAGAAAAACCCAGGTGGAAATCTGAGACAGAAAAATTGTGAGCAGGCTTAAGTTGAAGCAATGGCCCATTGATACCTTGATGGAAATTCATCTGATTTACCCCGCTCTCTAAAGGTCGAACCAGATCCAAAGATTCACCGAAAGACTGACCAAAATCATTGGTCAAAATCCTAGATGCTACTGCAGCAAATGCAGATCCAGCTGCCTTTTGATAAACAACCGGATTGCGCTTGGCCGGAGAGGGTAGCAAAAGAACGCCACCCTTGGCTCAGTTGAAGAGAGAAGCGCTTCCCGGGCGATAAACACTTTGGCTGTAATAATTGCCTGCAGCACCAGTTGGATATCACCAACCGCAACTGCCGCCAGATTGGCGAAAGGAAGCAACCATTGAAATGGTCCCACCAATAAGGGGCTTGGAATTGTTGCAAAAGCTTAGATATGCCATTTCCATTTCATCAATGCTTTGTTGTATGCCGCGAAGGCCAACCAGGCCAAGTCAAAGTCTGTTACACAACAGTAAAGGAAGTCATATCTGGCTGGCCTGTTGATATCGCAAGGCGAGGTTACTGTTATGACTAATCGTCAAAGGATACACGCACGATTAAGTAAGCTCATACTTGAACGATGTGATATGCCAAAAGTTGTTCAAGACCCTCCGATAGCCGGAAACACGATGGTCGCATGGTGCCTCACAAGAATGAGGTACCTGTTTTTCCACTTGGTGAAAGCAGGAGTATCGCAGTGCTTTAGTCGGTAGTCAGGCCGCCGCCCATTGCCGTACGTGATACATCTCTTGGATGTTTTTGAGGGAATGATGCCAGCCACAAAACAGACCAAAGACGCTACTCTGATGGCATTGAGATAGATCATCAATCAGCTCAATGCTCTGTTGGAAACGCGGGGTAAAGCTGGTGAGCCGCACTTGGGCTTGCGGAAGAGGAAACCTTGAGCCTACACGAAGCACACCATGGACAAAAGAACTCGGACTGCTCACCCTCTTGCCACATACAAACACATTATGTTGTCATCCTGTTCACCTCGTCCCTTTGATGTGTGCTTCTGTCGGTTTGCGGTCCGGATTATTCTGTACAGCACGTGCCAAGGCAACTTCTCCGCACAGCCTTCATCCAGGGGTTGGGGCGCAGAGAATGCGCAGCTGCATGTCCATCTGATCCAATTGTGTTTGCCCATTCGCCGGCGGCCGCCTTGGAAACTGGATTCGCCAATCAGCAAGTATTGGGCTGGGAGTTGGAGGGGACTGAGAGGGGCCATTGTGTAGGCAGAAGCCCCGATTTCTTACATCCTCAGTCAACCAGCCTACGATATGGCGTCCCGCCCATGCAACCACGGGCAGCTGTCTGCAAGTGTTCTCCTGCAGTAGCCAGTCCAAGGCGCACCAGCTGCCTGTGCCTTAGATCCCTCCCACTTTGGTCCCGTCCTCGATCCTCCTCCCCAGTCTCAGCAGCTTAAAAAGAGCTGTCATCCCGGGACCCCTCTTTTGCCCTCCCCTCGAACCTTTGCATCAAGGCCATTGCTCTCTGGTCCTCGTTTCATACCTTTCGTCCGCCTCCGCACAATCGAAACCATGTATCCGGTACCATACCGCTCCGGCCCTCCATTTTCTGGAAGAGGAAGAATCTCAGTGCCTGTTAATCCTGTCGCATATGACGATGACGACTCGACAGTATGTAGCGATGATTCCGATATCGTTTCTCCCGAACACCTCAACCAGACATGGAGACGGCAGGAATTCAGCCCTATCCAGTGGGTCCACCCCATCTTGTTTCGCGGAGGGCATTTGCTGATAGTTTAATAGTCAAGTAGAAGAAGGCGACGGGAGCAGGAAAGTGTACGAGGCTTGGAATATCGTCTACTGCCCGGGCCAAAAGGAGACCGTCGGTGGTTTCAAGGCGCTTGGTGTGAATGTGCAAGAATATCAACAGACCGAAGCCAAGGTGTCGACAGTTCCTCAATCATCTGAACAATCTACCCTTGCCGACATGCATTTCGACGCCGTTAAACAGTATCAGGACAAGCACCGCCGTGGTTGGACCGGCCGGATCCTTCGCGGGAAGGGAAAAACTTACGAGGAACACCTGGATGCAATTTGCAGCGCTCTCCCCAACGAAATCCAACGCGCTATCACAGTCTTGCTTCTCGACAGAGGAAGAGCAACATCGACCTGTTACCGCACTCGAACCTGGACACTTGTGTCTCTTCACACGCAGAAGTTTATCCGGTTCGCTAAGACGAATCACTCCGACGTGCAGCAACCCCACCGCCGATTTTGGAAAAGAAAGGGAACCCTAGACAACCAGGCCCTGCGGATTTCCCTCATTATTCAGGGTGCTGAAACTGGAGTCAGCAAGACGGCTGAAGGCGTTGCGAGATTTGGTCGAAATCTTAACCCGTGGTGGCTTGCTGATCACGCGGAGGCCGGCGAGATGGCTCGTGAGAGACGACGACAAGAAGAAGCATCGCGCCCCAAACGCGCCGAATCCCCACCGTCGTATCGAAGCACCCGGTTGACCTCTGTGTCACCACATAGAGAGCGGCGTAGTTTGGCCTCACCACCCTCCTATACAAGTCGTCCCGATCGATCTCGAGGCCGTAGTCTATCCTCGGAGCAGGTTAGGCATCGAGTCCAAAGGCGTGACCGCTCGGAGGACAGCATGTCAGACGTGTGGCCCTCGCCGTTCGATCGCGATCCGTATGGCGCCCCGACTCCCCCGGAGACCTTCACCCCCCCACCGGGCGTCTCAGCTTACAGCAGGCCATCCGTGATCCCCCCTCCTATTCCAACACAATTCCCTCCCGCTCCTTCCATGGTGCCCCGATACCTCCCCCCTCCACCACCACCTCCGGCAATGTTACCATGTAGAGCGTGCCAGACCGTTGCGCCGTGCATTCACTTTTCCCGGTTGTACCAATGCCATCGACCGTTGCTCAACACCATGCACAACATCCCCACCCACCCCCCCTGCGTGTTCTGCTTTGGTGGAATGAGCCCACCCCCTCCTCCGCCTCCGCTTCCGATGCCATCTTACTACCCTTGTTCAATGCCAATGGGGCCGCCACCACCTCCTCCTCAGTTTGGAGGTATGTGGTCATCACCGAGACCGACAGTGCCACCTAGCGAATTCGGCGAGAGGTGCGGTACCTCTCAGCTCATGGCAAGCCCTCCTCCCCGTCCGCGACAGGCCCAAATATACGGGACGCGTGACTTCCCTCTTGGTAATGGCCAGACGGGCAGGTCTCATGATGCTCTGTCTGACTTCGACTTTGATTCTTTTTTGCACAACGACTTCAGGTCTCCATCAACCTCTTCGTCTTCATCAACCTCTTCGTCTTCATCGTCGTCAAGGTCCTCATCTCCAGTTCGTCCACCGAGGGCCGTGCGCCGGCCCTATAAGCCTGCCCAAGTCGAGGATGCCGATGATATCAGTGTGACTAAGACTGAGGTTTCTGGGGGTGATGCGCGATTGGTTCAAAACGGCGATGAAGCTCAACCTCTACAGCTTCAAGATGGGAAGGAGGTCTCAAACGCTGAGGTATAGCCGCGGTTGTTGAGGGGGATAAGTTGACATGGTGAATACGGTGGATTTGTGTTACGATAATGATGTGATGATATGATTTCTGTTTCATATGTACTTTGGGGGTTTCCATTGTAGTTGTCGGTTTTAGGGGTCTGGTGCTACTGTCGTAGTGGTGTCGTCACCATCTGGGACGTTATGAGGAATTGGAAACTGACTGGGTTTGGATGAGGTTTCTTTGGGAGTGTTCGTTTGTTTTGTCGCTTTTCCGGTGTAGTTGTCTCCCTCCTTTGGGCGTTACAGCCCCACAATTCAAACAAAAAAAAGTGAAATTATTAAATCCAACAATAAGTTCACTTTTCACACCTCACTTTTACCCTCTGCCTCAAGCTTCTGGTCTCAAACACCCATTGGTTTTCTTTCCTTTTTGTTCCTCCTTGCCCACCATTGGCCAATTTATCCGCTCCCGCCCCAAGACTAGCTCTCCAAGTGGAGCCCACGCCAACTCACCGCCTAAGCCTTGGCGAATATCCCGGCAGAAAATTTCCCAAGTTTTGTAGCTTTGCGCATTTTCACTGTACAATCACTTTTTCCCTTCCCACGAGCAGCGACAAACCAGATCACATCACCCCCAAACCTACACCAACTCTGCCCAACATGCATCTCATGTACACCCCCACCACCGACGGCATCGGCCGCCAGTACTCCCTCAAGAAGGTTCTCGACGGCAAGGTGACCCGGTCCGCGCACCCGGCGCGCTTCTCCCCCGACGACAAGTGGTCGCGCCACAGGCTGGCCATGAGAAAGAGATATGCCGCTTTGCTAGACGTTGCTGATAAGAGTACGTACCCTCTTTAGCCCTCCGCAATGAGGGACCATAATGTTGTTTGAGAATGGGAGGCTGACTGCGCGTCTGCAAACAGAATAAACAAGTCATCAATTCGCGATCTTGTTTAGTGTTGAAGCATGTAGATACCAAAATCATCAAAGCTAGACCCGAATCAACAACAAACAAAGCAACGCAAGAGGGGGATGGAGTCAGAGGATAGGAGATGTCGACGAATATACCCACAGCATTATTACACAGTCAAGCGGCGCTCTTTCTGCATCAACCAAGAAGGAATGCGTAACTCAGCAGACATCTGGCGGAATTGGGACGGCGAGGGGGGAGAAGGAGGCACTCTTTCTGAAGTGAGAACTGAAGCAGGAGGTGGCCATCGTTGAGATTGGATGGCGAGGGACAAGCAATGCTGAAAGCACACAATTGCTATCACAGCATATTCGTTATATGGGGAAAATGGAAGGGCTCTGTTTTCCTCCAGGTGTTCAAGGAGTTCAGTTTCGGATACTCATCCAGGTCTGCAATTCACATTTATGACCAACACACATATTCTTGTTTGCACATGTTTTGGGTATCGTCTGATGCGTATTTTATTTTGTTTGGCTACATGCTCTTTACCTCTTCTTCTTGGCGTTGACGTTACGCCCAGCGCCTACCTTGATCCTTCCATTCCCAGACGTCCTTGACCCGCTGAGGATGCTGGGCAGATAGTCCTCGTCCATGAGGTCTTTGTACTTTGTGCGGCGCTCCTCGTCAGCCTTTCTGACGTACTCCTTTTGATCCTCGGCTAGGATCAGCTCATTGCCCCAACCATTCTTGCCGCCACCAACGATGCGCTTGGTGTTGGAAGACCCGTGTGTTGGCTTGGGAATGCTGTAAACATTGCCACGGTTGTTGAATTGGAAGTTCTTCTTGAGATGCAATGTGAAGTTTCCGGATGCGTCCGTGCTGCATGAGACGCGAGTAAGGGTGGCCTGACCGCAGGATGGGCAGAACTGCTTGGTGGTGTCCTTGCAGACCTTCCAGCAGCCGTGGCATCTGAGGACCCAGGTCTTGAGGAAGGTGATTCTGGCAAAGCCGGTGTCCAAGAGACTTGGGAAATTGTTAGTACATTGATCTTCAGTTGTACATCACAAGAGTCACTCACTTCAGATTAATTCTGAGCGCAACGTTCCTCATGGCCATGTCTGCCGTGATGAGAGCTGCTTGAAGAAACCGCTGGGTTTGTTGTTTTGCCGCGCCGCCCTTCTCTTTGGCTTGGTACTTCTTGATGTTGCTGGGCGCTGTGATTGAATATGTTAATAACAATTCACCACTTCAATGCACTAGATGGAGCCACATACTGATCCATCCTTCCTCATCGTCATCCTCCTCTTCTTCCGGTTGCTCAACCTCTGCGTCGACTGATGTTTGGTTGAGGTCAACCTTCTCCAATTCTTGAGCCACCTCCTCTGGCGTTGTCTCCGTCGAATGCGCCTCAGTCTCCGCCGCCGATTCTGGTACAGAGGCCTTCTCTTCTGTCTTGGCCTCCTCCTTGCCTGGCGGCTTTCCGTTCACAGTCTTTTGTGTCGGATCCTTTCTCAAACGCCACTGTTGCCCTTGTTAGCCACCAAAAACACCCATGACAAACACAAAGGTGACGTACATCACCACCATTTCTCTCAACCTCCAACTCATATGTCAAAGCAAGGAGCTGCAAATCGGGCTTCGAGAGAACCTGCAGGTCACCTGTCCTCCGCGCAAAAGTTGTCACAAATGTCATCGACTCGGGCCTGGGGGTTCGAAGCTTGATGAAAGGCGCCAGCGTCGTCTGGTACCTTGATCGGGTTGCCTCATCGCGAACTGACAGACACAGATTTAGTGGGGCACACCCAGAGAACCGACAGATGATGGGGCTGCTCACTTTCAGACACCACCGCGGGAATAGTGTACAGCTCCTCAGCTTGAGACAGAAGTGTCGATACTGTTGGATTGTTTCTAATAATGGCATTGGCATCGATCACCAGGGAGTGGACCTGCTTGTTCGAGGCCTGGGTTGGTTGTTCTGCGACGGGCGCATCCTCGCCTTCGGTGGGGGCGGGGTCCTCAATCTTGGGCGCTTGAGCGCTGGGCTGTGGTTGTGGTTCCATATTTTCGATTCGGTAGGATCTCAAGTTTATGCAGAGAATATGACTAGATTCGAGAAACTTGCGATTCAATCCTTGGGACGGTGCGCTCGAAGATGATGTCGTCCTGGGCTTCTGCTGCTTGAATTTCCCAAAAATTCATGTGGGGTTGGCTGGCAGAATTTCGGTTTGCAAAATCCATGCCACCCAGCATTAAGGCGGTGAGCTGAAGGCCCACATTGCGGTGAACCCCACTCTTCCATGACTTCATGCTTATTTTCAGTTGGGCTGGTTCTTTTCCTCATCCTCATTACCTAATCATGCATCATCACAACTGACAGGAATTTGAAGCCCCTCCCTGTTTCCTGTGAGACATGACCAACAATAATTCTTTCCATGGTAATTCTTCTCTCAGAGTCACCCTCCTTTCTACTTCTCATAGCCAGTCGGTCAGATGTTGCAGTTTCACTGTGACACAGCACGATAGAAGTCGCTGAACACCTAAGAACGTGATGATGCCTGATGATGGAGATACAAACACAGGTGGCTGATGAATGGCCATGATAATGAGAATCCAGATTCACCTTCACATCATCATGTTGAGTCAATGCTGCGTAGTAACAGTCATGCAACGATTAAAGAAACCGCAAGCAGTCTACTCCGCCAGGACTCCATTAAAGCCGGTAGGGTACACCGATATAAGACGTAGATCGTCTGACATACCCAAGATCTGGAAAGCTGAATCAACGAGGTATGCCATCTTGACAGCAAAATCTCTATGAATGGCACCTCCTTCAACCATGGATTCATCCGACTGTAACGGAGTTGCCATTCCGACCTTCGTTCTTAAGAGACTCAAGAACTCGCTTACACAATCAAGTTCAGAGTTTTAAAGTAGACTACAACCCATATTCACTTGGTCCCTCAGAACCAGGAACAGCTCCCAACATCATTGGTGAAGTACAGGACGGACCTAAATCCTGCTGGGGCCCGGTCATGACAAGATTTACTGAATTGCAACCCCTGCTTACTGCATGGCGTGCCATGGACAGTACATGCGCGGTGAGCAATTGCAGCATCATCATCATTCAATTTCTGCGCGATTAAACTCTTGCTGCAGGTTGGCCGGTTGAAAAAGCTATGGCATTTGGTCTGGGCAGCTTCAGCAATCCATGATGTCACAACTACCCCGACTTCAGAAACGTGAAAAAGACCCCGACGACCACGAGGTGTTCATCAAGGCCTATCCGGTGGTCTAATACGAAGTCGGCACACCACCCAGACAGCTCTGCTCGCTCCAGAGCATGGTCAGAGAGTGTATGTACCTAGCCTACAAATTTTCGTCCTCTGCAATCAGTTCATCATAACTAACAGATTACGCGCTACATTCAAAAGTGGAAACACAAATAGACAGGCGAATCTCAATCTACGCCCAAGATCCAGCCTTCACCGACTTTGACAAGTTTTTCCTAAAGCACCTCAATATCACCGTCATCCAACACCCCTCAGCCCAGCACAACCACGTCGACTACAAAACCCTCGTCTACGCCCCCACCGCTCCTTACACACTCCAAGCCGAATTCATGCCCTGACCCGCAGTCCCATCCCTCTTCTGCAACGACGCACCCGCCATCCCCAACAACCTCCACCTTGTCGACTACAAATACTACAAGTAAGTCCCCCTCTTTTCCTCCTCCCTAATACCCATCTTTTTAACCATACCCCCCGTAGCACCGTCCCCAAAAGGGACTATATCCCCGACGTCGAGTAGGGTTCCGAGTTTGATTTTGCTTTCGATAATGATGTTGACAGTAGTCGTAGTTACCACTTGTCTCCCAATTATTAGTCCAGGGAATCGGACATTAACATAGGTGATGACGACGACCATGGCAATTTTGAGGGCGGGGGGAGGGGGCCGAAAATAATTCCAGGCCGAAGCCGGTGTACAGATGGATAAACCCCGACCCCGACTGCATGGCTTTGCATGACTTTTCATATCAATAATCGGCTTTTGACTGTCTAGCAGAGGGATACTTACCCGGTAAGGGAGCAAAAGGAGGGTCAGTTTAGATATTAGATAGGATAGGTAAGGTGGGATACCTTTGATTTAGTTATCATAGGCAAAGATAGGCAAGACATCATGTAACAAGATCCCGTTATCTTTGTGTGTGCATTAAGGAGAGTAACTATCTTGGGGTATACCAAAAAGCCAAAATCATGCCATGTGATCCAACATCCCAAAAGCAAAGAAAATCATCTCCAAATCATACTCCATATTCCAAAAGAGTGTCATATCAGTCATCGCCACTTTGTCGCCATACCTATTCGTCCTTTTCATCCCGCGTCTTTGCTTCATGAACGAGTGCCCAACACCACACTATCCGCAGAGATGTTCGACTTCTTGGGCGGGTCCTCAACCCAAGGGACACCTCTCCCAGAGTCACGCTGAGCAATCAGTCTGTTCTTTCTCTGGCGCTCCCGGTACAACAGGAAAGCCAAGCCCAAGATGGCAGCCAGACCCAGGATGGAACCAATCACAGCGCCGGCAATGGCGCCCTTGGAGAGGCCGGTCTTGACAGAGTCGATAGGAATGTTGCCATTGTTGTTATTATTGCCGCCGTTATTGTTGGATGGAACGGAACTGCTCGATGGCTCGGGGTCGGCAGTGTTCAGAGGGGGGCCGTTATCGCCGTGACCAGGGAGGTTAGTCGGGAGACCGGTGGCAGTAGGGACAGGCACATCATTCTCCGAGTCGGTCGCGTTGAAGCATGGGATTGTGTCTTGAGGGAAGTCGGCGGCACGGACATACCTGGTTTGGTGTCAGCTTTTGCACCTTTTACTGCGCCATGTAGAGAAACTTACTGGATATCTGCGCATGCATAGAACGTCTGGTTCTCTGGCCGATCAAAATCGGCAACGTACATGAGCTGAATTGTGGCATTGGTGCCAGGGGCGATAGAAGATGGAGGATCAGGGATGGTGAAGCAGGTATGACCAGGGTCGATCTCCGTGATGGGATTGGCGTTGAGGACGAAGCCGAAGTCTTTTTGCTCCTGGGGGTCTGAAGGAGTACAATGAAAATCAGTGTCTCGGCTCCGTGACAATGAGACAGGGCTCCGGATGAAGTATCGAGTCAAAGGGGTGGGAAGAGAGACAATTACGGAGGAATAGACGCACCGTTGTGAAATGAAATGCTCATAACAGCATGATAAGAGTCATCTTGGGCTGTCAGGGCAACCCTTCCGTTGGCTATAGCGCCATCAGTAAGTGTTCTATAAACGACTTCGCGTCGTGGATACATACTCAGGGGGAACTTCGTCCGGTCAATGACCCTGTGAATAGAACCACAGGGCCCCTCGTTGTCAGTGTGCTCGGACCAGGCTCTGTCAGGCGGCCACATGAACGACGCAGGGCCCATGTTCTCAGAGGCTGACAAAACACCAGTCGCGGCGGCCGCGGCGAGTGCCACAGCCTGCTGAAATCGTCGAACCATCGTGCTGCCTGAATAGTGTGATGAGATACCAACAATATATGCGAACAAGACTGGGAATGGTATGCCCAAGAAGGACAATAAAGAAGAATGCAGTGGTGTCAGACTGGATGAGAAGCGGGGAATCACCACTTATTCGGCTAAGATGGAAGATGCCGCCTGTGCAGAGAAGGACAGGACAAGAATATGCCGGTGGCCATTTTGGTCCTGCCCCCTCCTCTTTTATCTTCTCGTCAGTTCGGCCCAACCACCACCTCCACCACCCATTACATTTTCCAAGACTGCAACATGTATTGCCAATGCCGGCAGACCGGTCGCAGGTAGCGTATCCTCGGCACAAGGACTACGTCCGGCCCAGAAAATTGCGTCCTTTTTCTGCTTTCCCCGCGAGAAGAGCGAGAATGATCTTGGGTGTTCCGCTCAACGGCCAAGACCTGTGAGAGGTATGGGCCTCGAGAAAGAGAGAATTCAAGGTTCTGCGTGTGTGAGCAACATTCAAGGGCCGATATAGCAACTTGGCATGACAGCGGTGTGACCGTGGGAAAAAGTGTCAACCCGGCCAGGTCGCCGGTCGAGTGACTCTGATTTTGCTGAGAGCCGTACTGACCCCCTCGTTTAGGCAGCCGATGGACTAATTCTTTTCAGCCCGCAGCAGGATTCGCAAACCGTGGCATTCCATGGTACCCTGGTTTGAGCTCTACGATTTGTCGTACTGCGGTCCGGCAATCTTGGCAATCAGATGATCAGATAATTTTGATCAGATAACTTTGCTGGGCGTGCATCTTATCAGATGCATCGTCAGCTGTTGATTGGCCGTCTTCAGCTCCAAGACACCAGGGTCCACTCGCCTGAGCCAGGATGTTCTCAAGAAACCTGGAGCCGACATCGCAGAATTTCCCTCACAAGTCGTTTTTGTCGTGAAAAAACACCCGAAATGGGATTGAATCCTTTAGCCGAGTTTGCATTGCCAAGTTCGTTAGTCTGGTAATTTCCACCTTCCACCGCCGTGCATCTCCAGTTTGGCCTGGCCACCCCGACCCGTCGGACCCGACCTCTGGTTGACGCTTGACGGGATCAAATGACTATCCTGATTTGACCACGGCACATGTAGATATATTGAGACACACCCACCTTGCTTTTCTGCCGGCCAATCCCGCTCTCTCTCTCCCTACTCACCTACTTGATTCGATACGTCCGCTTCTTTGTGTGCAGGTCCCGTCCCTTGTTGTCCTTGTCATTATTTTCCAGCAACGTCTTCAAAATGCGTGGTCTTCAGTTTTCCGTTCTCCTTTCCGCTTTCGCTGCGACTGCTGTTCAAGCCACCATCACCCCTCAGGACAATGTCGATGTCGCTGCCCTCCTCGCCCGCCAGGCTCCTGGCACTCCCCAGTTTGAGTGCCATTCCGACTGTGGTATGTTGGCCAATGGCATCGACCTTCCTTAACCAAGCCTTCTCACACGCCGGCTTCCCTAATCATGACTAACACTTGCCCTTATAGGAAGTGCCCTTGGTGGCTCGCGCTCTGGTAGACACTGCGATAACTCCACTTGGCTCGAACTCTTCGAGGACTGTTTGGGATGTGCCAATCAGTTCAACATCTGGCGCCATTACGGCAATGGCCTAACAGCTGCTGCTGAAGCTTGTGGCTTGCCTGCTGTCCCGTCACTCTCAACCGGAGGAAATGAGCCAGCGGTCTCAACAACTGCTCCTGTCGGCTCTTTCGTTACGACCGAGACTCCAGCTACCACCACTGAGGATGCTGACTCGTCTTCCACCTCTGGTGCAGTTGAACCTTCCACTACTGAAGCCTCCGCGACCGGAGCTGGGTCGACTGAACCCGCCCCAGCGTCCACAAGCGTATGTTTCCTCTTCCCCTGGCAAGCCTCTCATGTTTTATCAGCTGACTCGAACATGTTCAGGAGCCTGTTACGGGTGGTGCTTCCGGTCTGGCGTATGCTTCCGTCTCCCTGATGAGTGCCGGAACTCTGCTTGCAATGTTTGTTGGAATACTTGGCTGGTAATCGATGTACATCAAAAGAATAATGACTGCCAGAGTGTAGCACGTAATGATAGTTTGGAAATGATCTCAGATAATCTTGATGGTTGACCTGGGTTGCCCTTGACACCACCTGTCGAGGTCTCCAGAGTAGCCCATCATGTAGCCAATCCTTTCATAGCATGGTGACTCGTTCATGGTTGATGTTTCCACCGAGACAGCCTGTTTCAAGATCAAGCAAAACTCGTCAGCATCATGATATAAGCCCATCCGGAGGCAGAATATCTCCTGACCGACAGCCACCGTGCCGTCATTCAGATATTCCAAGCAGTCCAGAAACACCAGTCTCTCATCTCCACTAACTGCCAGCAAGACATCTTGACGAGCATCAGACATGGGGTAGCGGAGTATTTTGGGATCCACGTGAGGTCCCCTCTTCATCCGTCCAGCGCAAATTGTTCCCGAGAGAACAACGTACCCCGATTCAACTTCTCCCATGGAGTCTGGACCGGCTATGCGGACCGCTGCATCCAAGACCTTGCATATCTCGTTCTTTGCTCGTTGTCGGAATTTGTTCATGACGATCGGCCCGTCGATTGATACCCATGACCAGCTCGGCCCGCGCCACCGCTGCGGTATCTGCTTCTTACCGACAGACCACCAGCATAAATCCGGTAGCAGCGTACTTCTCCACAATCCTGCAAGGTAGTCATCATCTGGGCGCAGACGTCTCTGAATTTGCTTGGCCACACCTGACAATGCTGGTAGTTTGTCTCGTGGAAAAGAAAGACTTAGCGCTGTGAAGCACTCCACTGCCCTTACCCACGGAGTCTCATCAACCTCCAGCGCAGCAGCTTCTTCAAGACTTTCTGGCTTTCTTTTGGGTACCCTCGAAGCGGCTTCGGACAAGGAAAGTATACGCTTGTCGAGTGGTTCACTATGTTTTGGCCGGTAATCGTGTAGTCCGATCCCGGGGTAACATTCGCATGCCAAGAGGCCCGAGCATTCCCAAAGGAGCTCTTCCTTGGTGAAATGGAGTAAGCGTTGAGAAAGAAGGCGCTCTTGAAAGACCCATGCTCGTGTTAGGAGCGGGAAATATTTCTCGCGGTTTTCGTCGTGGTCAACTCCCCATGGCAGTGGAAGATGTCGGTCGGATAGGTTCGTTCGCACCAACAACTCGTAATCTATTCCGTCTGGACCTTTTACTGTGATTTTATGCGGCCGTCTTTCTGGGGGTATGTCGCCATAGAATCCACCATGATCATCTTCTGATGCAGTGGCACACTAGAATGGAGGGAAGCTGTTAGTGACGATCCCAGGGAGAAGATGGATCGAAGACAGACTAATGTAAGGTGGCTATTTTCATAGATGTTAATCATTTCAGCGGACTGGTGTCGCCAGTCACTCTCGCTGTCTTGTATGATGCATATCGAGTCGATCCACAGATAGTCAAATCCAAGACGCCGTGTAACATCAATAGCGTGTCTGAAAGTTGCAGCCAGATCCTCCCAAGCAATCCCTCGGCGATTCAAATCCAGGGTCTCCGCAGTAGTCATGCATGCCGGACGGGTGGTACCCCAGCAATGACTGAGGCATAGATATGGAGCTGATTCACCTGGGCTTGGTTCGTATAACTTGACAGGTAGGTTGCGGACATCAAGAACCCTTGCCGGTAAATTTGGCGTCCGAGATGCGACTGCACAATTCGGATGCGATTGCTCGCAAATTCTCAGCCAAGCCCGAGCCTTATCGAAGTTCATGACGTTCGTTGTGCTTGAAGAGGTCCATTTTGGACTCCGGATAGGGATGTCGGGAAAAGGTGATGGTTTTCCAGGAGCCGTTGATATCTCAAACGACCTGGCACGCTGAAGGCTGTATGCGCTATCCCCCGCAGCCCAGAGGAGGTTAGACCATCTTGGAATTAGTGGACCGTGACTGGTGTCAAAGTTGCCACCTTCGTTGGCTTCCGAGCCACCAAGGTGTGGTTGGTTCTCAACCTCCCAAAGAAGATTATGATAGGGCTCGCCGTTGATGTCAAAAGATACGCATTCCAGAATTCCTTGCTCCACGCAGGCGTCTGCAACTGCGGATGCAAAAGCACAGCGTGCACAAACATCTTTGGGGGCTTCTCGCCACTTCTTGAATCGGAGGGAACGGTATCCAGGCAGGGCTTCGCTTCTGATAGTTGAACAGATAACGCATGGCGCGTTATTATTCGGGCTGCTGGTGTGGTCTATGTTCTTGAGCTTGCTGAAGTTATTGAGGTCATCGAGGTTCGCCATTTTCAAGCTGTGGGAAAATGGTGCGGGGTTACAGGCTGTTGGGCAGGGACGAGAGGTTCAGCGGCAGGCACTAGATACTCCACATGCATCTAGGCACTCTCATCTCCCCATTTTCATTGAAACGTGGTAAGGAAGTGGACTGTAGCTGCCATGTTTGTGCTACCTCTTCGTTAATCTCAACAAGAGATCGCTCCCGATCCAAAACACCCCGCTGCTTGATTTGATCGGGTTCTGAGGATCGATCAGTGCAAGATCGTACCTCTGCAGCAGCTATGTAAGAAGCCCTTTTTATCAGCAAATACACATAAATAAACTAACAGGTGACGAGCCAGATGACGAACCTCGAAAAAGATCTTGTTCATTTCCATCAGCGCGATCCGCTTTCCCAAGCACTGATACTTGCCGTTACCAAATGCAAGCTCCAACACACAGTTCATCGCCTTCAGCTGCTCTTCATTGCCCTCCGCCTCCAGCCACCGCTCTGGTCGAAACACATCGGCATCCTCCCCAAAGATATCCTTCAACCGCATGATTCCAGAATAATTGTGCGAGACCTGCGTTCCTTCCGGAACCTGGTATCCGCAAATATTATCACCGCCCTTCGGCACCTGCTTAGACCCTAGGCCTGTCACCGGAGGCCACATTCGAAGGCCCTCCCGAATCACCGCTTGGAGATATGGAAGGGCCTGGACTTCGGCGTCGGAGATGGCCGGACGGCTATTAACACGGTTGGAGGAGACACTCTCGTCGATTTCTTTCTGGAGAGCTGCGTAGGCCGGAGGGGTAGATGTCAAGGCCAAGAAGGTATGTCGAATGGCGGCTGCCGTCGTGATGGAACCTGCCACACTGATTTATCTTACGTTAGGACCCAACAAATGCCAGAGCAACATATCCTCTTACATCTGAACAAACATATGCTGCACCAACTCATCATATGCCATCCCGCCATTGATAAAGGCCTGAAGCATATCCCGACCTGGCTTCGCATCAGGCCGAAGCCGCTCCTCCACAGATCCCTTCGCCAAGCTGCCACATCGTTAGCAACGAACCCCCAAACCTCCGCAAGATGAACAACCTACCCCATCAACCTCCCAAAGCCCACACCGTCCCCATCCTTCGGCAGCGCAAGATTAAACGGCCACCGATAAATAATATTTGTCCAGGAAGGCACCGCCTGGAGGATATTCATGATGGGAACGGCAGAGTCATTGATCTCAATGAACTGATGCAAATCCCTATCCTTGACCAGAAACCCAAAGGCTTTTCCGAAGGAAGCATCACTGATGACATCAAGTGAGAAGAAATGTGTTTTAGCACACAGATCGAACGGGCAAAGCTTCCCCGGCGTAGAGACGTATCTCTTCTCAATCAGCGCAACCAAACTCATCAGCTGCCGATCAATACTCTCCTCAAACCCTGTGATGCCATTCTCTCTCCCATTGTACTGTCCACACTGTTAGGCCTCTTCCAGATCTCAAACAGCAAAACAGGACCACCTACCGCCCCTGCCATCTTCGCCCTCAGCGCCTTGTGTTTATTCTCATCTCTCTCGCACACAATGTTATTACACCCCGGGATAATCCTCCCTGTCTCGTAAAACACCCCCTTAGTATACGCCGATCGAACAGCTGACATTCGTCGCAGTGTCTCCGGGTCGGTGCAAAGCAGGTCATTTGGTCCGATCCGTACAAGGGGCCCGTATTTAGCGGAAGTGGCGAGCATGTTTTCGTGTACGCGACCGCTGGAGAGGGTTTTGATCATCCATGCGGCTGAAAGCTTTGCGAGGAAGGGGCCGGGGATGTGAGCGAGTCGGGTGTAGGAGTTGTAGTAACGGTGGGTGAGGAAGGCGAGGGTGGATATTGTGAGGAGAAAAGTGATTGTGAACATTTTGGCGGTGGTGTTGATGGTTTAAAGCGTGTGTTTGAGAAGACGAGGTGAAGATTGGTGTGACCGTTAGAAGAAGCTAGGTTTACCGTCAGCTCACTCTTGGCGTTTAGTGTTGGCTGCGAGGTTGATGATTGGTGATTGCCTCTGGCTACAACGGCACTAGATTGCGGCAGCCATTCTCTGTTTGGAACACAGTCAGGTCTCTGAGTGGTGGTGATTGGCAAGCGAGATGCCGTTCACCTGCAGGGCACTTGGCTAGCCATTCAGAGCTCTCTACACAAGGTCGGTCACTAGTCACTGGCAAGAAAAGTGGTGGGAAAGTATTGCCACAAAAGCCCTTTGCAGATTTTTCATTGATAAAGATCCCCCGAAAAAAACAACAGAAACGCCTGTCCATCCAGAGAAACTCCCCCATCGTTTATCCCATCCGATGCCCCGCTATCCCATTATGTCCAAGCCATGCCCGGTGAAGTTATGAACATTGAAACCGGGCAGCTAAGTAACGAAAAGAAAAGAAATGTGCCGATGACTTAAGAGCCCTGGCGGTACCAGTCGCAGCGGTAAGAGCTGATGCGGTCGTTCCACCAGCCGTTGCCGTCAGCAAGGTTGGCGTCGGCCTCAGTGGAGTACTGAGAACCCTGGCAGTCATAGCCACTGTTTTGGTCGATTGTGGTTAGCACAAATGTCCAAGGTCAGGGCAGGCGATGAGGAGAAGAAGGGCGTAACTTACTCAAACCAGTGGCAGATGGAGTGCTCCTGATTCATGTTGGCGCAAGAGCTGATCGCGTTCTCGTACTTAGGGTACTCGAGAGTGTTGCCTGGGATTAGGATGGTCAGCAACAGTGAGATGATAGCCGTGTGAGAGGCAAATACTTACGGCACTCGCCATCCCAGAACCAGTCCTCGATGCAGTCGCCATTCCACCAGTTATGCTCACAGTACTTGACGTGCATGCAGGCATCCTTGCTGGGATTACAGTCGTAGTCGCGATCACCCTTCTGGCAGTAGGACTGGGTAGGGTCGCAGTTGTCGCGGGCCTGAACCACCGAAGTGGTGTTAACATTAGCGGGGGCGGCAATGATAGCGAGGCCCAAAGAGAGGAGGGTGCTGAAAAAGGTGACGGAGATCATTTTGACTGAGTTGGTGAGGTCCGTGAAGGTAAAAGAATGGATGGAGTATGTATGTGTTGGTGAGTGTTTACAATGAGAGAAGAGATTGTTGAGCGTGGCGAAGCAGAAAAAGAAGAGGATTGGTAAGGGTAGAAATAGAAGAGGGATGCTCAATATATACTTGAGATTCTGGTGCCCGTGTGGGCAACGCCTTCCGCGTGGGGCCATGCTAATTCTGCTATCTGCTTGCAAATCCTGCTATCTCAGGGTGAATAATAAGTAAAAACACGGGATCATCCCCACTTAAGGAGCAGATGATAGAGCAAGATGAAAGATAGGGCCAGTAAAATCTCTGCATCTGACGTTGCTCCTGCCTTGATATCGACCAGATGATGCGGCTCAAATCGTGTGGCCTCGACTGAGATATTCGTGGGCTGGCAACCTAGTAGTCTTGAGAATTCCGCTTCAGAAAGCACGGCGTGTGCGTCAGCCCTATGTTTCAACACTGAAACCAGGAAGGAGGTTCAGACTAGGTGGAAAAGGAAAGAGCAGAACAGAGCTCCCACGCTGCGAGTCCAATCAAAGCCTAGCATTGGTAATGCGTTGTTCCCATTCACGGTTGCCTTGCTCACCATTTCCAGTCTCTGCTATCCTATCTCAGAGGGACGGATTGAAGATTCCAGGCGTTGCTCCTCACCAGGAGCAAAGCCTCCTTCGACCGGATATCTTCAAGATAGAGCGAGAGAGGTGTGTCAATGGGCCATAGTCACGACGTTTGTTTGAGCCGGAGGAGAGGCTGAGCAGCACGCTCAACTTGCCATTCTTTGCACCTGAAAGAAGGTTGGAGAAGATAGGTTGTTCGCATTTGCCCATACGCAAGAGCTCACGTCGTTGGCTACCTCGTGAGCTCAGGATAGTAGCTCGTTCAGACAGACTCAAGTGACTGCTAAACACCGGGACCTTCATTGAGGGCTCTGAGGTATGACCTTCTTACATGCCTCGCAACACCTAATTCACTTCCAGGCCGACAATACCTAGTTGGATGGATTCCATTAGCGAGAGATCACGTTACTCTACCTCACCCGCCAACTCGGTGACTGGAGGCCCTTGACTCAGCCTTACAGCTCCGTGCTGTACTGTTTGCCAAGAGTAGAAGTCGTCACCGCGGCAGTGTAACTATCGCCCGCTAGCAGCCCAGCCCACCATCAATAGGTGACCCTGTGAGGTTAGATACCTATCAATATAGCACGACCTGATAATACTGTGGTGAAGACAACAGAAGTGGTATCTGAGAGGCGCCAGACTTATGATGTTCGCGAAGAGCAGGTAGAGCTCGTACAGCACTATGGAAGTGGTGTAAACTCACAGTCCAAGCTTGGCATCTCTCTGAAACATGCCTTCACACTTTCATTTTGAATCGAATGTGGTTTTGATCTCGCCTTTGGCATAGCATGCTGACTTGGTGTATAGGAACCGGAACTAACCAACTTCTCAGTTCTCACGCTGTGGATAAAGAAGCTGGCACAGCAAAGCAAGTAAATACATAGCTAGTAACCACGTAAACAAGACTTTTGTGACAAGGGCTGGAGTTCAGGGCTTGGAAAAACATAGGTTCAATTCATTTTAATAATCTTCAGTGGCCTCAAGATCCTTGATGAGGAATCTTTTCATCCCACTGCTCTGCTCTTCTGCTCATGTATTTATCTCTCTCACTGTGGTCTGTGCTTGTAATGACCTTAGGTATCTGCCTAGTCCAGCACATCCCTCTGATTATACATGAGCCAACAATGCCTCTGCTGCTGCCGCCTGTAGCCTGTTGCTTGTTTCACTTCCCAACGACTGGCTCAGAGCTTTCAGTTCACTGTGTCGTTGGCTTTGATCCAGGCTGCGGGTAGTTGACCTGTGACAACTTTGAAGAATGTCAATCTTACGTTGATGATAGTTAATAGGCCTGTCTAGGCAGCAATGAGGTGTTTAATGATAATCATTATTAATTTGCAACTCAAGTCTACCGCTTTTGAAAGCAAGAAATATGCATCCACTGAATGGGGCCCTAACCTCGGTCACGCCTTCCAGCCCTTTGAATCCATGCTTCTCGAGCAAATTTTTCGCCGTGGCTCCAGCAATGACCATGATGGCCATGTTATACTCCCTCCCCTTCTCCATGTCCCAAAGCAACAATTTGGACCCCACACCACGACGCCAGTAATCGGGCAAGACGGAAAGGTAGTCCATCAAAATATCCTACCCCGTACCTCGCCCAAAAAATGTTGTAACGTGCCTTGGTCATCGCAGTTTTGTAGGCTACACGACGCATCTGCAGGTCGTCTCTGGGGTTCGGGCACAGCTTGGGAGGGCTGTTAGGGGGTGGTTCTTCAGGCGTGCTCCATGCGTAGACAGCGCTGGGCTTGGTCTTGGACTCATCTGTCACCACGCCAGAACGATCCAGAACAATACATACGCGGCCTCCCAGGCCATTACCGGTTATCCACGACGCTAGTTGTGATGTATTGCCAGTGTCTTCATGTATATAAGCAGTGCTTCAACGCTACAGATAGTTTTCGGAGGACAGACGATTTTTCCTATTCAGTAGCCTTCCTACTGGTCAATTCCATGCCCTGTGGCCCTGCCTGGATCTCGCGCGTGCAACAGGGTGCTTTGACGACCATGATGGTGGATTCAGAGGAGGTTTCAAAGCAGTCCTCAAGGTGCTCGAGGGCACGTTCGCCGTGCTGTTCCAGGTTTTTACCCTGCAAAATGTAGGGAAGGCTAGTGAAGTGTGGTGCCACAAGCTTGCTAACTTTGATTATGGCTTCAAGGTCTTCGGGTGTAGCTCGGCGTATTGGGCTCGACATGTTGAACAGTGGAAAAATCGAGTGGGAGTGCTGGGATATAGCTATAACTGCAAGATTCAGATGCGACGAAAGTGAATTGATTCTTGATAATCTCTGATGTTGTGCCGCGGTCAATGCTGGAGAAAGTGCAGCTTGTGGGAATCAGAACAGAGAACCAAAAGCGATACCAATGAAACCGATGGCTGACAGCTTGCGGAGTTGAAAAACAAGGGGCAGGCAAAGCTACTGCTGGCCTTTGGTGTGTGGAAGGAGCGGCATTTAGATGTGTCAAGAGGGAACCCTGAACTCTTTGGTCTCTGTCTCGGCCTGTGGGCGGCACCCATACCGTAACTTACCAAGTAGAGCGGAGAGTCTTTGGGCCACCACAGCCAAGAAAGAATGCAATGACGTCGAATGCACCTACTGATCGCTAGTCAAAAAAATGAAACAAGGAGCTGTTAAGCACAGAAAGACGTCACGGTTCCTCGGGCAAAGCGCCCAGCGCCGACAACAGTGGCATCAAAGACCAAGATTCATGGCATAATCAAAAATGGTCAGGATGTAAGACTATAACTCGATCTAGCACACAGCATCAAGAACCAACCTAGTTACGGGGCCTGTCATGCTCCGCCTGCGGGTATTCTTTCCGCACAAACGCCCGTATATCATCATTCCAAAGCTGCTTCACCGGATCCTCCAGCACCGGAATCTTCGACCTGTTGGCTCTAGCCACCTCTTCCACCTCCTTCATGACGCGAATGACATTCAGCCCCATCACCTTCTTCGCATCATCGGACGTGACTCCGCGGGCGAGCATCTTTGCCACAAGAGCCGGGTACTTCGAGACGTCTTCCAGTCCGGCCACAGCTTTGGGCATTCCATCAAAGTCGGATCCGAGCCCCAAGTGGTCGAAGCCTATCCTTTCAGCTACGTAGAGAATGTGGTCGACGACGTGGTCGATGGTTGCCTTGTCGGCATCCGTGTGGGTGATCCAGGGGATGAAGCTGATCATGATCACTCCGCGCTTTTCTTTGAGCTTGTCGAGTACGCGGTCTGAGACGTTGCGGGGGTGAGGGACGACGCCATAGCTGAAGAGAAAGTAAGCTAGTCATTCTCTTCTTTTGCGAGTTTTAGGACCCGTTGTAGAACTCACGCGGAGGAATGAGAGAAAATGACTGGAGCTAGGGACATATCCAGTACATCGAGCATCACAGCTTCGCTTGTGTGGGATAAGTCGATGATCCTGCGACGAAGTTCGGTTAGCTCAATTTTCTCAGTGATGGAGGTTTGAAGTAGCTCACATTCCAATGCGGTTCATCTCACGAATCATGTCCCTGCCCGCAGCCGACAAGCCATTATGTGCCGGAGCCTCCGCAGTAGCACTGTCGGCGTAGAGATTGTTCTTGCCATGGGCTAGAGTGACATACTTGACCCCGAGTCGGTGCAAGACCCGCAGCACACTACTACTGTTGGCGATCTGGTGAAGCCCTTCCGCTCCAAGGAGGCTCGCACATTTCCCCTGTTTGAATATGCGCATGATGTCGTCTGAGCTGTGGACGACTTCCAACACATTTGAGTACAGCTCCGCCACCCGGTAGAACATATCAATCTGCTGGAGCGTGTCCCGGAGTGCCTCAAAGTGCAACTCATCCGAGAAGCCGTCTTCCTTCGGGCAATCAACATAGACACTCCAGAACACACCTCCCGCCTTTCCCTTTACCAGTCTCTTCAAGTCCACATGGCCGCCAAGGTCCTTGTCGGGATGAAAGCGCTCATCAAGCTCGCTATCGTAGTAAGCCCTTATCATGTGTATCCAGTCGTTATGCCCGTCTGAGGGAGTATTAGCGAGAGCTCGTACGTTGGTAAAGAGCCCCAAGCGTGGAAAACTTACCAATTAGAGGGACTTGGGACATCAACTCCATAGCCAGCTCTACCTTACTATCAGTGTCAGTCATCATAATTACTATTCCTCAAAAGTTCCAAGTGTAGCAAGACAAAATTTCGCAGACAAAACAGATGGGGGAATCAAAAGGTCATTTTATTTACGGAGATGTTGAATCGCGGTAAGCAGCATATTCGGGGACTAAGCAGGTGGGCCAGCGCCGTTAAACGTCTGGATCCGGGTTTGGATGCTGCCATAGCCGCCGAGAGCTCAGCCGGTGAATAATCAAACTGGAAATTCTCTCAGGTCTGTTCAGAACCGGCAGATTAGGAGGGCAATTGCAAAATTTTTACTAATATTCTTTTATCAACGATTGTCTCTCAGAGACCTGCTAAGTGTCTAGGTATGTAATGGCCGGGATTTTATAGCTTCTTACGTCCAAAGGCGAGGTAGTACTCCCAGTAGTTACCAACTTCATTCACCTCCTCGATCAGGTCGGCCCTGAGCTTATCAAACTCCTCAGCCGATGGATGCCCCTCCTTGCCTATTGTCTTCGTGTCAATATTCAGCCCGTAAAAACACATATCAGAAGAAGAAAAGAGTAAACTCACCCGCAAGCATTGCCTTCATGCCATCTAGCATGTTCAACAACACCGCCATGGCCCGCTCCCCTTGCTCCTTGTCATCCGCCTCAGCGCCGAGCTTGATGACCTGAACCTCCTCGATAATATCCACAGCGCCAACGGCCCGCAGCCACCCGCCGAGGCGCGGGCCCGGATCCGTCATCTGCCCGATGCCGTTGCGCCACGCGCCCACCATGGTGTCGCGGAACCGCATCATGGCCCCATGCTGCGGGCCCTCCCGGATCGCATGCATGTGCCCCTCGTGCAACTCGATCCAGCCGCCAGGTCGCACACACTCCCACAGCCCGCGGACAGCGCTTAGCGCGGCATCCTCAGAGGGACATGCAGCCAGCACAAAGCGCTGATGCACAATGTCGAAGGAGCCGTGCATCTCAGTTGGCCACAGTTCGAGGATCGACTGCTTGAGGAGCGTCAGGTTGGCCGGGCGCTTCTCCGCGGGTGGGAAGTGCTGCGGCGCGATGTCAGTGCCCACCAGCGTTGCTGTTGGGGGGACGCTGCGCGAAAGATCGGTGGGCCAGAGTGCTTGCGCTGTTCCGGAGTCGAGGACGCGGAGGTCAGGCCGAGACAGGTTGACCGGGCAGTGGAGGAGTTGACCTCCCATGGCAGCCTTGACGAGTTCGTGCTGCGTTGAGAGGCGGTCGTACTCGTCCTGCGTGCGAGGCGCGCGGTAGGTGTCTTGCATTTGCGTCTTACTCATTTTTGCGGTAGTATTGGACTTCTGCTAGTGCTGTATCCTGGCTTCTTGGACATCTACATTGCCGTGGTAGCTAGGTACATGAAGTATAAATATGAAGTTGGGCTCTCACGGCATCGTTATGTTGTCTGAGTCTCGCCGATGTTTGCAACGGAGCAAGCTTGAGACATCTCCTTGGTTACCGCTGCCGGCGATCCAAACCTTTCGCTTCTTTGAGCCCCAGACACTGACAGGCTCCGAATTTCGGCGTGAACCCCTTATGTCTCCGGAGACTAATGGAAGATGCGGCATACGTAAAGAAGTCGCCGAGCTACGTGTTGCAAGTGGCAGGCTGCGCCGCAGAATAGAATCGGGTAAATAAAGTCCATGCATCAGCGGACCAAGAAACCACCTGTGTCTTGAGGACATCCTTCTTCGGGGAGGTGTCCAGGAATGCAAGACGAGCCTGACTGCGTCCTGGCAGCCAGCAACAGTTCGGTTGATTGGGCATACACCTTGTGACAGTTTCGGATTGAACTTGCCTTTCCTTGCATAGTAACATCATAATATTGAAGCGAGTTCTGCAATGTAAGAGTTGTCAATGACATATGCCTCCGCATGGGCCAGTCGCGAATCCTTTTGGATGGAGAGAAATCAACGCTCATTGGCAGAAACAGCGGTGTGGGTAATGATGCGACGCTGAACGTGCCAGTAATGATCAACAGGATGGCGGGGCACCTAGAGTGAGACAGCATACAGCTTGCAGAAAAATGGGGGGGAAGGATTCTTACTCAGAAACGGCCGTACCTTGATGGCCAGGTGAGAGCAACCGAGTCTCCGGTCCTGGTCTTCTGCTCTTTAGCTTGCAGGTCCCAAGGATGCGTAGCATTCAGCGTCTCCATCTTCAAGTTGACGGTCCGCCCCGTGTATAACTGAACATTTCTTATATTTGAGCTATCATCAAGCCAGGTGATGCCGTGCGCCAAGAGCCAACTTGAACAGCATTGAGATAACACACGCCAAGCACTTAGCTTATACAAGACTGCTGTGGTTGGCAAATGTTGGCAGGCCAAGACTCTTCCTCGTGTAGTCGACAGGCCAACTTGGCCTCGGGGAGCAGTGAGGCTACCAAGAAGCTTCGCTCTGCCTGTGACGCCTGCCACAGGGCCAAAGTTCGATGTACAGGTGGGCCGGGATCGACTTGCTCGCGTTGTGCCAAGGAGTAAGTAGTCATTTCCCTCAGGAAGAAACAAGTGATCTTCACTTTGCAGTGCCCAGACTTATTGATCATGCCGTTATACAGGAATACTACATGCCACTACAGTTATCGTGCGCATCTCGGAAAACCCAAGGGAAGTCTCAACAAGAAGACTATTGAAAGGCTGAAAGCCATGAATCAGACCTTGAATGGCTCGGATTCTAGGAGCGTCGCCGAGAACGAGCTATTCCACTTCCCGTTTGAGTCTTTGGCGTCACCTCAAGCGGAAATTATCGTCCCTCCGGTATCACCTGCGGCAGACTTCACGCTAGATACGGACCTCGACGCCTTCACGTCAAGTCACATTTTGGTACGTGGCACTGTTCATGATTCAAGGCTTGGCAAAGGACTGACAGTGGATGTCTTGTCATAGGGGGGCATTCTCACGCCACAGCGTACCAGTACCAGTGCTAGTACTTCGAGCAATCCCGACATCCAGAACAACAATTATGACGAGTTCCATGCCGGCGAAACTAGGAGCATTGGAGACGTGTCCTGTCCGACGCCGCGGCCCGTGTTTGACCCGGTCTCCGCGGCGGCAGGCTCAGAGTCTTGTACTTGTGTTCAACTGCTGACGGGCCAAGTGTCTTGCCTGCACTTTGTCTCCCGCAACCGGGCCGCCGCTGCACTGGACGACGTCATGAGATGTACACAGCAGACGGCGTCGTGCGTGGCTAATTTCATGCAATGCCACGCCTGCGCAGTTGATACTCAGGGGTTTCTTTTAGCTGGCATGGTCCTGTCGTTGATGCTAGATCTCATCTTGCCCCTCGCGAATTCTGCAACGAGGAAGCCAAGTCCGCAAGTTCAGATCCGGGTAGGAAACTTTGACGTGTCGGGTCAGCTCGGTGAGATGTTGGAAAAAGTCGTGCTGAGCTCGCAGCTGGGTGCACTGAGGAGACTTGCCGAGAAGCTGGACGAGAAGGTCGAATATCTCTCATGCGATACTGCACGCAAAGATTTTCTCAAGCATGAAGGGAATAGGCTGAAGCGAGCTTTTCAGAATATCGCAGACCAAGCAGGGGTGCAAGATTCATGATACCTATTCATACCGTATATGAATGTGGGGGGTTTGGAAAAGCATATGGAGACTAAAAATAGGTAGATAGCAATGTGAGGAAAAGTCAAAGCCAGCAAGACGGAACTGTAATTGATGCAGAAGTCCTTTTCTTATATGTTTGCCGTTGATAAAATCACGTCAACGCACGCCATTTTGATGTCAAGATTGTCCAATGATATGTTAATTTCCGAGAAGACGCCATTGTCACCAAGGATTTCGTCATCGTAAGGCACAGGAAGGACTCGGAAGGAGGACCCGAGTACGCCGGTTTCCAACCATGGAAACATTCCGCCAAAAAGTTTAATCCAACCACATGAGCACGAACAAAGAGTATAGCACTGGAATATTGGCAGATGAAGGCCTCAATTACCAGTGCTTTGTAGCAATCTATTCAAATTCTAGGAAACCAAGGTACCACAACACCAAAGCTCACAGCCCATCACCCCTTCCAAATATAACACTGTGAATCCAGTCATGGTATGTCCACATGATCCAAAACAAAACGTCAAAACCAGCCAGAAACCATCCGGGCGCATGGCCGTCGGCTCCTTGTAGCCTGTGGGCAGCCTTTTCGACCAAAACCGCCATTTTGATCCAGAAGGGCAGGAAGAGCTTCACACCAAGCTTGTGCCACTGCGTATCCCTGGGTATGAAGGTTGGCTGCTTCTCCAGCCTCTCCTGGTACCAGTCCGGAAGGCCCTGCTCTGAAGCCGCTCGCGCAAGAATGTTCTAGTACGGAGTTTGTCAGCATGGAGATGGCAAATAGTGGTCTGGGTTTGGCAAACGGCTAACTTTGTATCTCTCCGAGGGAAGTCGCTCGTGGCTTTTGTGTCGGCCCATGAGGGTGTTCATGGGCACCGATGCACCGTCCTTGAGAATGAAACCGTCGAGCTTGGTTACGACATACCCGACACCACCCCTAGGCAATTGTCAGTACCGTTAATATCGGTGTAATGCAGACAAAATACAGGTATCACTCACCCTTCACTCAGTACCAAACGGCGCAGGTCGCCCGCCGTGAGGAGGTAGGCGACGCCGTGAACTTCAGCTCGTCCAGAGGCCACCTCGCTGGGATCTAGCTTGCGGAGACCACCATTGCCCGGCTCGGCGTATGGGATGCCAAGGACGTTGAAGGAGAGGCCCCAGTTGGGGATGCGGGAGACTTCGGTGCGCAGCGGCTGGATCTGACGACGACCCAAAAAGACGGCGGGCGACATGTTGGCGCCATAGGCAAAATACCACTCAGCACCTTCTACCTCTTCTTTCTTGTGGCCGGATGGAGGTGTTGTGCGTTTCACTGCTGACTGCTGGGCTGGGAGCAGGCCAGTAGCGGAGCTGCCCCCAAAGGCATCCATTGGCGGTCAACTGCTGTGAACGAACAGCTTTGCAGATAGGTAGGTATACTGCTAATTTGCGTCACGTGTAGGGGATATGAATTTGCAAGGTGATGGATGGAATCCGATACGGAGTGTCTTTTCTGCTGATGGGAGGGGGGCTCACGATGACTACAGTATCTGACCGCTTCCAGTCATGATTTAATACATACAGTTCGGTGGGTATAGGCCTATTCAACACCGTTCTGTAGTGGTAATACAGTGGCGGCTTAGATGATGTTTGAGGGGCCGGAAGGGGGCACACGAGACAGGCATGCCGACGTGCCGTAAACAAAAGTGGCCGAAAAGTCTCCGCCAAGACTTTAACAGCTAACCCCTTGGAGACGAAGTCATGAAGTCTGCTTCTCCTGCAACTTTCTGTCAGATCAAGAAAAAATTGCATCTCTTTGCAAAAAATGGCACTCAATCAAGAGTCACCGACAGACGTTGAAAAAACGATGCCACCAGCGCCCACTATGGACCCAAAATCGGAATTGGAAAGCGATAAAAGCGGCACCGGCAATGACTTCTCGGAGTTGGAGGAGAAGAAAAAATACCCCAGCGGCTTCAAACTCACCGTCATTGTAGTCGCCCTATGCATGTGCTTGTTCTTGTGCGGTCTTGTAAGTTGGCAACGACATATCCCGTTGATATTCTATTAGGATTCATCAAGCTAACCTCCAGCCTTACCTAGGATCAAACTGTCATCACAACCGCCGTCCCCATCATCACCAACGAGTTCCATGCCCTAGAAGACATCGGCTGGTACACGGCAGCATACCTGCTCACTACATCGGCCTTCCAAATTGCCTACGGTAAATTGTTTACACCATTCAACATCAAGATTGTCTTCCTGATCGCGCTGGCCATCTTCGAGATCGGCTCAATCATATGCGCCGCAGCACCCTCTTCAACGGTGCTCATTGTAGGCCGTGCCATTGCTGGGCTGGGTGCTGCCGGCATGTTCCCCGGTGGCACCCTTATTCTCGTGCACTCGGCGCCCCTTGAACGCCGTCCCGCTCTCCTCGGCATTACCACTGGAACATTTGGCATCGCCACCTTGCTTGGTCCCTTCATCGGCGGTGCCTTCGCCGACAGTGTCACCTGGAGATGGTGCTTCATCATCAATGTCCCTCTGGGCGTTGTTACCGCCGCTGTTATCGCCTGGTTTGTCCATACACCGGTCCATCCGATGTACCGCCAGTGGACGGTAAAACAAAAGCTGGCTTACACCCGTCTCCCCGAGATCTTCGTTCTTGTCGCCGCCCTGGTGTGTCTCGTACTGGCCCTGCAATGGGGCGGTGCCATTTACCCTTGGAGTGACGGCAGAGTGGTTGCTACGCTCACCGTCTTCTCGGTCCTCACTACTGTCTTCGTCGCCGTGCACATCTTTTTGCCCGGCTATCGCACGGTGCCGACCGAGATTTTACGAAACCGGTCGATGTGGTTCTCGGCTCTCTTCGCCGCCACCACCTCGGGGGCTATGTTTGTGGCTGTCACATATCTCCCGCTCTACTTTCAGGCCATCAAAGGCGCTTCCGCGCTGCAGTCGGGTGTGGACGTGATGCCCTTGATCTTGGGCTTCTTAGTCATGTCTATTCTTGCCGGCATCATCACGAATATCACGGGCTACTACAACATCTCCATGCTCATTTGCCCCGTGCTCGCCTCGATCGGCGCTGGGCTTATTTCGACCTTTTCGGTTGACACCCCTTCGCCTCAGTGGATTGGTTACCAGGCGTTGCTCGGCTTCGGGATTGGTTTCGGACTTCAGCAGCCCATTCTGGTCGCCCAGACGGTGCTCGAGGAAAAAGATGTCCCCTTTGGCGTGGCGTTCATCAACATGATGCAAATGCTGGGCGGCGCCGTGTTTGTCGCCGTTGCTCAGAACATTTTCCAGAACAAGCTGGTCAACCAAGTAAGCGTGGCTATTCCTGAGGTTGAGGCTTCTAGCCTGCTGGAGGGTGGCGCCACCAACTTTGGGGCTATTTTTAGTGAGGAGCAGATCGCCATTTTGCTGCCCATTTACAGCGATGTGCTGAATGAGGTCTTCTACATTGTCGTCGGACTTTGTGCTGCTACTATCATTGGGGCGCTTGGCACGGAGTGGAAATCTACAAAGAAGGCAAACACGGCGAAGTCCGACAAGGCGTGAGGAATGAATCAGGATCTGTAATAATTTCTTGTAATACCAGTAGTTTTCACAGTTTAGAGTGTCTTGAGATCAAATTTCGAGTTGATCATTTCCGTTTTGCAGAAACTTCAAGATCCTTCAGAACCGCGTAAACCTGCCGCATATCACCAACTCACCGAATATGCGAGTGCTTTGACATGAACTGACCATGGTTCGATAAGTTTGTGCTCTCAAAGGATTATTTTGATCCTCACCGCGAGGATTCGCCTCGCGGGATTGAATGGTTAACAAGTTTCGATATACGAGCTTTACGCTGTAAGGGGTATGCATAAATTGCCACCGGCACACCCACCTCCACCGGCTACACCGGCCTGAGCAAATTCTTCGGAGGCGGAGAGTGCGTCCGAAACCCGAAAAGCGAGTTACGAGTTACCTTCCGGATTGACCTCCGGGCCTCCCCTGTCAGACGGGCATGATTGCGTGGTTTGCTCGCCGAGATATAACTCCCCTCGGCGTTTCGGCGCCTGGACACCTTGTCTCCCGAGATATCCAGGCTTTGATGGAGATTCAGGTCGAATAGGTAGACCGATGCCGCCACAGATGTAGCGGAAGAAGTGAATGTTCCTAATATGAGGTGAAAGACAGTTGTATAAGTTGTGTGTATCGTTATTAGCTCATCCTTGGTGCCTAACCACACCGTTGACAACACCACACCACATCCACAATCTTGAATACGTAACCTCGCAACGAGCAAACCACAATGAGCAACACCAACCAAAATGTCAACTGGAGCAAGCATCCAGAGGTGGCAACCGACAAACTAGTGCTTTACGTCCGAAAAGGTTAGTAGCTACCTAGTTTCAACCCACTGCATGATACATAACAACAGAAGCTAACAAACAGCCTCCCCCCCCCCAAACCAGCCCTCCCAGCACCAACCATGAACTCCCTCAAGCCCCTCATGCTCATTGAAGCCCTCTCCATTCCGCACTCCATCCACCTAATCCAATCCCTCCAGGAAGAAACCTGGCTCCACTCGGTCAACCCCTTCAAGCTCCTCCCCGCCATGGAGGACGCGGAGCTCTACACCACAGGCGACGGCATCACCCAGCGCCGCCTCAACATCTTTGACTCCTCCGCCTGCCTCCTCTTCCTCGCCGATAAATACGACGCCGACCGCGCCTGGCTAGGCCGGGGCCTCACCGAGCGCACCATCGTCATGAGCTGGGTGGTGGCGTACGCGGCCGGGCTGGGCGCAACGGGGGAGTGGTGGCTCAAGATGCGGAAGCCGCCTGTCAACGCGGACGCGCTTGTGAGGCTGATCGATGCGATAAAGGTCGAGTATGACGTGCTGGAGAAGCGGCTGAGCGAGCCGGGGCAGAGATTCATTGCGCTTCCCAATCGGGCTACGATTGCTGATTTGAGCTTTATGCCGCTTGCCAATGCCAAGGTGGCGGCGGGGGGTGGGATTGATATCGCGCAGTGGCCGAGGTTGAAGGACTGGAGCGAGAGGATTGCTGCGATTCCTGCGGTGGCGAGGGCGATTTGGAGAAATGAGAGGTTGGGTTTGTCCAGGGAGGAGATTGTGGCTCAGGGGTTAGCGGCTGAGGATGATGAGTAGTGTGAGCCACCAGCAGATTGTTAGGATTTTGGAGTGGGTAAACTATCGCAATAGAGATGGAGTTTCTTACACTTCTTTTAACATTCCGTGAGCCTTGATGATGGGTATGGCCTGATGTGATCCTTTGTTGAGTGAAACGTAATACGTGAGCACCAAACAAAAAAGTCAAAGAAATCACAAGTGCAGGGTTTGCAAGAGACCACGTTCTGTTTGACTACCGAGCTTTGTCTCCAAGCAACTCACCTGACATATTAGTATCAAAAAGATAAACCTTGCAATCCTGTCTTAGCTAGGTACTGACTGTCTTGAGATCATCCATGATGGTCTTGTGGTCCGTGCACTGCTCTAACTCAGGGGCTAGCTCAGGGGTCGCGGGGGTATAAACAACTGTGTGGATTCCGACGACCTGATCGTCAACAAAGCCGGGGCTGATGCTTTGCCAATAACAAAAATATCAACATATGCCAAAGCCACTGATGAATTCCTATTCACACTTTCCTCTCCGTAAAGACTACCTCTGCTTCCGGAATCGGCACCCAGTTGTCCCGTCCAACCTTGTTTAGGTCCGCTCTGGCGGCGGGCGTCAAGCTAAGCTCGTACCGCTCGAGCAGATGAATGACAAACAACTTCATCATGACTTCCCCAAAGTGCTGCCCTAGGCACTTCCTCGTTCCAAACCCGAAACTGAACAAGTTGTACCTTAGGTCCAGCGGCTTCACAGATTGAAAACGGCTAGGGCGGAATTCCTCAGTGCCGTGACCCCAAAATGCTTTGTTGTAGTTGACACATAGTGCGCTCACGACTACGGATGTCTTTGGCACATGTTAGCTCTTGATAAACAATCAAATCTTTACACAAGGTCTACTCACATTTGCAGGTACATGGAAACCCCCCAAGGCTTTCTCGTTGGGAGAGCTCTCGGGGATAGAAAATGCTGTATGAAAACGTTAGCGCGTTTCATGTCTTCTTGTGTTTCTCTCTCATACCTGTAAATGGCCGAAGGCGGAGAGTCTCCAAGAAACAGTGCGTCAGCAAGTTGTTCTTGCTCGTGCACAAGTCCTCTGCGCGGCCATTGCTGAATTCTTCCCGAAGCTGCTTCTGAACATTTTCGTCCAGAGCAAGGAAAATGACGAGCCAAGAGAGCGTCCCGGTGGCTACATCCAGATTGGCAAAGATGATTTCACTAAGAGTGTGAAGGGCCTGTCGCATTGTCAGCTCTGGTCTTGAGAAGCGCTGGTCCATGGACAACGAACCTCATCCTTGGTAACCAACCCCTCCTCAACATGCTGCCACAAGCCAACGATGGGTACAGCATTCTTTTCGCGCCTTGTCCGGAACATCTCAATATTGAACTCCTCCCATGATCTCTGGAATGCATCGAGGTCCCTCATTGCCGCCGGAGACAACCATCGCGAGAGTCTTGCCGAACGGTAGATGCCCCCCGACAGAACATACTTGCCCATAATGGCGAGGCTTTGCTGCGCTATGGACCACAGCGCCTCCTTCTCCTGATCGCTCAATGGTCCGTAGATAGACGTCGCAGTGGAAAAGAAAGGAAATCGCGACACCGCCTTGGCTGTGCGCAAGTTGAAGGTAGACCGCCGTTGAGGGTCCAAGTTACTGACATACTCGTGGGCTTGGTTACTGATGGTGTGCATCTTCTCCTGAACAGCGGAGTGAGTGTATGTCGGAGCAAATTCGCTGCGTAAGGCTGTCCATCGTGTACCATTGATTAGGCCCATGCACTCGCCAAGCAGCTGGTGAAACATCCACCCGGCGTTACTTGATCGTGCCTTATTGTGAGAGGTTGAGTCGGAGTGGAAAGTGCGGATATCCTCGGGTTTTGTTATCACTCTATGGAGACATCAGAACATGATGAATTGAAACTTAAAGTGTTCAAGGGTGCAGATTGAACTCACACTTCAGGAGTCATGCCTGACCAGATGCGGTACGTGGAACCATAGCACTGCTGCCACTCTTGAGCCCTCGCCTTGCCATCCAAGAACTTCTCGAGAAGCTGTCCATCATATGACTGCCAGTTGGGGCCCGGAATACTCTTGTGATGCGAGTCTTTTACGGGGTACAGCAACACCAGGAGTCTCTGTCCGGACAAATCATCAGTATCGGTGATGTGACTCTTAACATGTGGGCCCGACTTACGGTGATGATCCTTTCAAAGCAGGATTTGGTGTTGCAAACCAACAGCCAGACGGTCCCGACAAGTAACCCGCTAGCAAGGGCAATGAACAACTTCCCCATTGCGAAGTGTCAAGGGGTTCCGTTGATTTTGTAGGTGGAGTATGTTCTGTTTGGGTTTTGTGCTTATCTGTATCACGCTCTACTCTGCAACGAATCGTGTCTCCTGGAAATTATTTCACCAACAGTCTGACGATTTCTATGGTATTTGATACCTTTTCATTTCATCTTCTTTTCATTATTTCCGCCTTCAGTACACGTGGTTGGTCCTCTTCCGGCTTATTTACAAGTGTCCACCCCTAAGAGTCAGGCAGGTCTGTGCCGCTAGAATCCGGATACTATTTAGGAGCCTCACGGTAACTTCCCGAGCTGAATCTCGGCGTTCTATTTGGTTTCTGGGGAGCCATTTGGACTCCGGGACCCACTCTCTATTACGCCGGAGACTTTTAGATTGACCAATCAAAACAGACCTGGATTCCGGAAGAGGAAGGAGTATAACAATCAAGTGGATGTTTATTTTGACGGAAAGACCAAACTGGGATGGGATGGGCTTGTGAAGGTATTCGAAGTTGTGCCTCTACAAGATGAATTGGGTAGTTCATATCACGAGTATGACCAGACTAGATAGTGCAAGAATCAACAAACGCTTGGGGAAGTTGCAGTTTCTATTCTGTGCACGGAAGACGCCAAACACTGTGAAGGACTAGCAGAACCCAAGATACTCTTAAAGCTACAAAGTTTGTGATGCCGACGAACAGTACACCTGAGGATTGAAATACGCGTTGATATTCAAATCATTCCCCTTGACTGCACATGTGATGTACGTATGGAAACCAAGCCTGCTCAGCTTAGCACGGCTGCCACTGCATTTTTTTTTGATCAGTATGTCATTCTTGGATGAAAAAAGAGAAAGGGTTACATACCACAAGGCAGCTACACCATCATGGTAGCTCATCCCCCCATCCAACCCCTTTCCCCTCTTAGCCAGATACCCCGACAGTCCTCTCGCAATCTGGTCATCGCTCTTCCCGTAATGTCTCACCGGCAGGTAAACCTTGGACCCCACCCTTCCTCCCGCTTTCAGCTCATAGTAGTATAACATCCCTGCCGTTCTGTGGTTCTTCGCTGACAACTCTTGGCTGGTGTCAGAGACGCCGAACACAGCGCACCACAGCTCCTCAAGCGATGACTGCGCTTGATCCGTCAGTGGTGGAAGGCTGCCGCCAAGTGTGAGCATGTGCACCACACTGTCAAAGCTCGTCTCCATCGAGCGGACGTAGATCTTAATCCGCGACAAGGCGGGGTCTACACAGTCGACAGCGACAATCTCAACAGTCGGCTGTGATCGTGTGGGGTGGGAGCGGATGAAGCTCGTGACGGTACGTAACGGCGCCTCAAATCCATTCTTGTCCGTGTGGCATGGTGAGGGAAGGGCCTTGATCGCATCCTCAGCCAGTTCGAGGTTGGATTTGCCGAGGGAGAGAGCTCTATGTGTGGGTAAGAAATAGTACTTGACAGTCATGCAGTCCTGCTCGAGATCAAAAGCAGTAAAGGTCTGAGACAAGGGGTGATTTGAGCTTGTCGGCGTGTTGGTGGTGAGGGCGCCCAGCAAGTGGCGATACCAGTACAGATCGAGGTTGGGCGCTAGAGGAAGCGTCCTTCCCAGGAGACCGATCGTCGCTTTGGTGTTGAGAGGATCTGCGTCGGACCCAGCGAGCCAGCCGATCGGCTCGGCTGAGTACCGGGCACATGGGGCGGCTCGCTTTTCAGACCACGCCCAGCTGAACTCAACGGGGCTGTGGTCGTCTGTCATAAAGCTCGGCCACTGAGGCGTTGTGGTGGTGCCGTCGGGACAGGGCCCGAGTGCTGGGGCGACGTTCTCGGCGAAGAAGGCCCTGTGGATAGCTTGGGAGTCCTTGGAGTAGCCCGCCAATTGCATCAGCCTAGAGAGTTGGTCTCCAAGCCTCATGTTCCACATCGCCGCATGACCGATGAGTGTGTCTGCTCCAAGCCCATAGAGGCTCAAGTCGAACCTCGCCGTCTGTGACGAGTTGCGGCGCCCATATCCCTGATGGTATGCATGCGGCAAAAAGTCATTCTAATCCATTCGTTACATTGTAAGCATATGTATGTCAGGGAATGTCGGGTAATTCTTACTTGACTCCTCTTAAAGTCCGCTGTCGGGGTAAAGAAGTTGTGTGCTCTGTGGTGCCGAGGCGTTCTAGCGTTAGCAAAAGCTTCTTCAATTGTATAGCTTAGACAGGACCAAGACTTACACTTCCATTGCTGTCTGGTAGTTGCAAGATATTCTTGTTCAACGTATCAATAGTGTCTCTTGGCAAGAGTGGGAATGAATGAGAAGGGTTAACCGATTCTCCAGTGCTGGATGCCAGCTTCATTGGCGCGAGACAGGCATGTTATATGTCGAGGACATGTAGGTAGCTGATACATGACCTGCGCCTCCTTCTTCGCCTCGCCTCAGCTTGGTCTACATCAGGTAGGACTACGGTAATCCTGACACATACATCCATCTCCCTATGGGCCAAGTGCCTCAGTACGTCGGGTAAGCAACGGAACCTTCTGCCATGTCTAGCTGCACAAGATTGAGCAGCATTTGCGAGGCGGTGTCTCACATCCTCTCACCGAAGTGGGGAATTCAAGAATTGGCCGAGAAGGATGCTCCACAGGCAGTCCGTATTCCCCGGCACGTCAGTTCGGCGTCGGTCCTTACAAGCCGGGAGATCTCTTCGGTGGTACGTAAGATCCTTCGAGGCGACCTCAGCCACTCTTTCTTTCATCCCCCACACCAGACACACCTGAACAACTTGCGATCACTTCGACTGGGTCCGCCTTTGCTTTTCTTTTAGTGCCGACCTTTTGTCGTCCGCCAACATGCTGTCCAAACGCTGTCAACAAAGAAACAAATCCCTCATTCCCAAGCTCCTGAGCGATCATGGAGCTCTCCTACACGGAAACAAGACCGTCGTAGATCTCAGTACAGCGGAAAACCGGTTACTCATGCCCAAACTCGTGTCCATTATCCCATCATCATTCCATGAACTGTCCGACAGCGTAAGCCCCCTCCCCCCTCCCACCCACACATCCTACCTCAAACACCATCCTCACACAAAATATTTTCCCTCCCCAGCAACTTGGCTACTCAGAAGGCGTAGGTGGCAGCACCCCCGTCAGACAGCTCATCGCCAACCTAGCCAACACCAACTTCTTCCCCCAAATCCCCGCCACCCCCTCGCACGTCGTCCTCGGCGCCGGCGGCTGCTTCGCCCTCAATGCCCTCCTCGAACAAATCTGCGACCCCGGCGACGGCGTTCTCATCGCCGCCCCGTACTGGCCTGGCATTGACCTATCCCTCAACGTCCACAACGACGCCATCGGCATCCCAGTGCAGGTGCCCTTCGACGTCTTCTTCAACCCAGATAGCGTTAGCTACTACGAAGAGGCACTGGTATCCTCCGTCGCTACCGTCCCTATCAAAGCGGTGTTGATCTGCAACCCGCACAACCCCCTCGCGAGAAACTATCCCCGCGAGACCCTCCAAGCCATGCTGGAGTTTTGCGCACGGCGCAAGTTGCATTTCATCTCGGACGAGGTCTATGCTCTCTCGCAACACACAAACTGCACAACCGAGTTTGTTTCCGCCTTGTCACTTGACGCTGAAGCAGCCGGCGCAGAGGGATTAGTGCATGTGCTCTACAGTCTGAGCAAAGACTTTGGCTTCAACGGCCTTCGCATCGGCGCGTTCATCTCGCAGACGAACAGGGATGTCTGCCTGAGCGCTGCGCTGAGCACCTTTTGTCAGACATCTAGCTTAGCCGCTCTCGTGGCCGAGAAGATTGTTCTCTCGAGGGAGAATATCGGGTATATCACTGGAGATGGCAGGAAAATGTTAACTGAGGCGTATGAGACTGTGTCGGGCTTCCTGCACGACCTTCAGGTGCCGTTTATTCCTGCTGAATGCGGCATGTTTGTCTTTGCGCGGCTGTGTAATGACGAGACGCCTAAGTCAGAAACCGAGTTCCGGGACCTACTGAAGAATCATGGGTTGGTGCTTGCTGCCGGTACAGATTACCATCTGGCAAGACACGGCTGGTTTCGAATCTGCTATGGATGTCCCCCCGAGAAGCTGAAGGAGGGTCTAGCGCGACTTCGAATTTGTGTCGAGGAAGCGCGTAAGTGATGATAAGATCTTAATGTGGCTGTTTACCGAATAACCTAGTCGAGCATCTAATGAGTACGCAATGAGATGAATTGAGCGATGATACATGGCATGCTTGGTGTTACCCCGTGAATCCAAAAGTATCGACATACATGTCAAACCAAAGCCACTTCAAACTTGCAGAACACCAACAATGACCCTAACAAGCCTCTCAACAACTGAAATGCCCACCAAATTCTCAAACCACTCCACTTCACCATTTACCACTCCCGCTTCACCCTCTGTAAACTCCACCAATATGGGAAATTTCGCCCCCTTAGCTCGCACCGCTTTCTCCTCAACCTTGACCCCTGGAATACGCAGATCATTCTCAAGACTGTCCTGACGCCGGTTATACACAACCATAACATCAAAATCAGCACCTTTCCCAGTCACCCGACAGATGCGTTGGTATGGCATCGCGTGTGCGAGTGCGCCCTGGACAGCGTGGCGAGCATCAACTTGAAGAGACGTAATCACATCAGCGGTTTTCGCATTGACTATTTTCGGTATCTTGAGGCGGATGGGCAACCGGTCAAGAAACAGACCCATAATCTCTTCTGTCCCTGGCTCGTCACGATCAAGGTAGGGGATACCGAGGACCACGTCGTCAACACCAAACACACTGCCGATGGCGAAAGCAACGGCGGCAAGGAAGAGTTCTAGTGAGCCAGTTCTCGGAGTTGGTACTGTAAACCGCCGTATGACCCCGCATGTGAGGAGCGAAGAAGATGTGTCGGGGAAGAGCATTGGGGGAGGAGGCAGTGCTGCGAACTGAGAGGTCCAATACTGGACGCTTGCGGGGTCAGGCAGAATATCAGACAGCTGGGCCTGTCTCCACTGGGACCAAGCGCTGTAGGGTGCTGGGAGTTTGGAATGTGGCTCACGTCCAGAGATCATGTCAAGGTATACCTCAGCGACGTTGCGAAAGAACAGCTTGATAGAGACTTGGTCGGTGATCATGTGGTGCTGGACAAAGACCATTTGGACGGTAGTACCACCGTCGTCCATCAGAGCAATGCGCGTAAGCCGGTCTTGAGCGAGGTCAAATACCTTGTTCACGTATTGATCAAGGGTCTCTTGTGTGTTCTCGCCTGAGTGGTAATCCACACGAAAGTCTGTCCCACACGCCGTTCTTTGAACATGGCCGCCGTCGGCCTCGACGTAGCACGTTTGAAGGGCTTCATGTCTCGAAACGACAAAGCACAAGGCCCGCTCAAGAATATCCAGCCTAATGCGACCTTGCAGTTCAAAAACGTGAGCAACGTTGAAGGCTGCCGGCGTAGTGGATTTTTGGTGCATGGACCAGAGTTCGTGTTCAAGATGAGATGCCTTCTGAGTCGAAATGCAGCGGGGATCATAGTTGCGGCTGAATTCAATGAAGCTCTGTATCCTATTAGTCGTGCCAAGCTTTCTAAGATGTTCTTCCAACACGCCAGCGAGAGCCTTTATCTTGGTATTGCGGATGAAGACGCCGAGAGGTACGCGAACACCCAGGGCAGCGCACACCTCTCGGGCGGCTGTGATCTGGCGCAGCGAGTTCCCGCCAAGGTCCAGGAAGTCGGTATTATCATCCATCTCAATCTCGTCACTGACGCCGATGGTCTTTCTCCAGATCCTTTCGAGGAGCTCTTGGGTGTGGGTCATACTGGCTTTCTTGGTGCGTGAGACCGCCATATCTTTCTGTGTGGTAGCTATCTCTATCAAGGCCTTCCTATCAAGCTTTTGGTTCGGCGTCATAGGAAGGTTGGAAAGGGAAATGACAGCTGTCGGACACGCATATGACGGTAGTTGTGTGCGCATGACGTTGAGCACTGCCGCAACATCGACCGTCTCTGGCATCACAAAGGCCAGGACATTCTCCTTGTGCACTAGAGCAACGGCACGGCTGATGTTCTTGTTTGAACTGGTGATGGCATTTTCGATCTCCTCGAGTTCGATGCGATAGCCCCGAACTTTGACCTGAAAGTCGACCCGGCCCAGAAACCGCAGCTCAAGGTCCTCGGTCCAAACTCCCAGATCACCCGTACGGTACATCTTGGCACCAGGAATGAAAGGATCTGCCAGGAAAGCCTTTCGTGTGGCCTCTTCCATCCCGATGTAGCCCTCCATTACCTGCACCCCGGATAGGCAGATTTCCCCTGTTACCCCGATAGGGACGGGTCTCAATGCCTGGTCAAGAAGATAAACCCCGACACGGGGAATAGCACGACCAATAGTGACAGCTTGCTTAGGTTGAAGTCGCTTGAACAGCGCGGCGATGGTGCATTCGCACGGCCCGTACGCGTTGTACAGCACTCTGTCAGAGGCCCAGCGGTCAGCGAGGTCTTGTGGGACCGGTTCCCCTATGAGGTAAATGCTGTCTAAATTCTTTAGATCTTCTGGCGGAGGTCCAGCAGCTAGGAGCGAAGGTGTCATCATGGCAGCATGAACGCGAGTGAGATGATCGAAGGGGTCTTTGGGGTCTTTGAGAACCAAGGTTGCGCCGAAACATAGGGTGCCGAAAATCTCGGCCATATTGACATCAAAGCCCGCTGAGAAAACCTGAGCCTGCCGCCGACCAGGGCGAGAATGCAGCCGGGCAGGTTCATAGGCAAGGTGCGACAGTGTCGCATGATGGGTGACGCGGATGCCCTTGGGATTACCGGTCGACCCTGAGGTGAAGATGACATAGGCGTAGTCTTCTGGACGAGTGACGCTTCGGAGACGAGCAGTAGCTGCAGTAACTCTGGCAAGATCGGGAGACGCCATCATGGTCGTCATGGTCAATTGTTGCGGGTGAACCGAGGAGAAATCCGTGAGAGTCTCGTCACTAGGGAACACGCAGAGAACCGCACCAGCCGCCTCTGCCATCTTTTTCATGCGTTGCGCTGGCAACTTAGTGTCGAGTGGTAGGTAGACGGCGCCAGCCTTGATGATGGAGATAACGCCTATCAACCAGTTCAAGCTTCCATCACCGAGCAGCGCAACCACATCTTTCGGTTTGACTCCCCGGGCGACCAAGATACTGGCGATATGATTTGCAATGTTGTCGAACCCGGAGTACGTCAACACAGTCGACTGGGCCTCGACGGCGACCGCATCGGGCCACTTCTCGACGCCAGACTCGAAGGCCTCCTTAAGACTTTGCGAAGTCGAGTACGCCTCGAAGTAGGTCGGAGAATTATGAATAAGCTTGATGGACTCGGCCGGCCCCAGCATTTTTTCGGCTGCCTGGCCCACGTTGTTGACCCGTGAATCCATCAGAGCATGGAGAAGATGGCGGAAATGGCCGAGCATTCTATTAACCAGTGGGGAGTGGTATGTCGACTTGTCAAATAAGATGCGAGAGACTAGCTCTCCGTCAATGTTTTGAACCTGTAGCGTCAGCGGCACCTCTGGGAAGTCGTCTCGTTGAAACTGCCAGGTTTGTAGGGCATCATTCTGACTCTGCTCGCATGCAAACCCATCCAGATCGTACTCGAGTGTCACCATGGTGCTGAAAATCCGCGAGTGACTGCTTGTCGCAATGTCTCGCAAAATTTCGTTGGCCGACCATTGATGCTCGGAAATGCGCAGAAGAAGAACCTGGACAAGTTTCAGGAAGTCGCGTTTATCAGTGGCCGTTCCTTTCTTGGGCATTCTGACGGGAAATGGACAGGTATTGATCATGGGGCCCACGATGTTCTCCACCTGGTCCATGGGGAAGTTGCGGCCACTAAGCACGGTACCGAAGACAACTTCGCTCTTGGAGGAGTAGTTGCCCAAGAGAAGAGCCCAGGCAGCATAGATCATGACCGCGGGCGAGACACCGCCTGCGGCCTGGGCAGAGGTCTTGGCCACGTCGAGCGACAACCCGAGATTAAGAGAAGCGTTGCCAAATCCTGACTGCGTTTGCGGTTGAGCGAGGCTATGGACACGCAGCTGGGTGCCATCCAGCATCCCATCCATCGCTTCGGACCAGAACTGACGTGCCTGCAGATAGGAGCTCTCAAGGTAACCCGGAAGTGCGTCGGAATACTGAAAAAAAGGAACGCTGCTGACCCCAAGCTCTTCTCCACGCAGCATTTGGCGAACTTCCTGCACCATGACGCCAACCGACCAGCCATCAACCAAGCTGTGGTGAACTATCCAAAGCAGCACTGAGGAGCTTTTCGATATTGCAAGGCGAAAGGCTGTTACAGGCCGAAAGGTGCTCTCGGTGTTATCGATCGCGGTGACTAGCGATAGAAGGGTTTCCTTCTCCTGCTCGTTAACGGCGGCAGGATCTTCCTCCGGTCCAACTCGCCTTTCCTCCCAACAGTGTTGGTAGCTATTGTCTGCCAATTGGAGACTATTAGCCAAGTCGAACGAAGTGCGGAAGATGGAATGCTTGGCCATCACCGACTCCCATGATGCGCGAAGATCGAGATGACGGATATCATCAGCCGGCAGCGGGAGGGATATGGAAACGAGCATATAACCAGCAGGGGGATGGAGGATACTAGATCTCACCAATCCAATCTGTGTGGCCGTCATGCGACTTGTGTTATCTGAGGGCTCGACAGAACTTGGGTGCGTGACGGTGTGTATATGATTGATTGGCCTGAGAGTCTTTGCAATTTCCACCAGACTCGGCAGAAGGAACAGGTCAGGAAAGGCGATCGAAAACCCTCTTTTGCGCAAGGAGGATGACACCCCGATGGCGGACATCGAATTGCCGCCCAGTTCCCAGAATGATGCTTGATCGTTGACACCCGATCCCGCTGTCGAATCCAGAACCTCAGCGATAGCAGCTTTGAGCACACCCAGCTTCGGGTTTGCTTCAGAGCTGCTACTTGAGTGCCCAAGGGCCCCGTTTGCCTGAATCTTTTCGTCTTCGAGCACCAGCATCTTCTGCAGCGCGCGGCCATCCACCTTGCCGTTGGCCGTCCGTGGGAGCTCCTCCACAATCTGTATCTCATCCGGAACTAAGAAGGCGTCATAAACACGCACCATCCTCCCACGGAGCTCAGTGGTGTCAACTCTGGCTCCTCTTGGGGTAGCAACGGCAAATGCCACCAGCCTCCGCCGGTGCATCACCGCAGCTGCAGCCTCCACACCTGGCTGCGAGAGCAGTGCTGGCACTACTTCCGCCTCAAGGTTCACCAAGAACCCGCGGTTCTTAACCAAGCCGTCCTTGATTTGTTCGAGTCAGTGTCCATATCAACGATAACAGATAAAAGCACTCACTATGCGCCCGAGAAAGACGATCCCGTCCCCTCCTTCCCTCCGTCCCAAGTCACCCGTACGATACGCTCGCTCACCCCTCCATTGCACAAACTTGGCCGCTGTCTGTGCCTCATCCTCAAAGTATCCCACCGCAAGACAGGACCCAGTGATAATAAGCTCTCCCTGGGTCGACTCGTTCCCCTTCTCATCAACAAGAATGAGGTTACATCCCCATATTGGCTTTCCAAGCGTGACCTTCTCCCCTGGCTTCAACTCCGCAGTGCTTACTGCAATCGTCGCCTCTGTCGGTCCATATGCATTGTAAACTTTCCTGGTCGGGGCCCACCATCGCTTGACCAGCTCCGGGCCCGGCGCCTCACCTCCGAGGAAGATGGCCCTTATACTGTCATATGGTGTTGTGTCGTGGCCAAGGATACCAAGAAGTGTTGGTGTAGCAGGCAGTATGGTACAGGACCGTGTATCATCGAGAACGGTTGCAGGTGATGATAAGATGACGTGTGCCCCATTGCAGAGGGCACTCAACAGCACTCCATAGCAAGCGTCGAAGGCGATGGAAAAGAGGCAGAGAACAGTATCCAGGGGACAAGCTGTCAGGTTGAAGGGGGGTTGGGTGACATAGCGGGATAAGCTGCCATGAGATACGACGACACCTTTGGGGCGGCCAGTTGTGCCGGAGGTGAAGATGATGTAGGCCGCAGAGTCGGAGGACGGGGGGTTGTCTTGTCCGAATTTGTATGGCGTGCAGGCAGGAGTGCGGAGAGCCTGGACGATCTCAGCGGCAAGGATGACAATGCCGTCTTTCAAGCTGAGACAAAATTTGTCTTGGGTCCTCTTGTCCGTGACGATCAAAACTTTTGACGTGACCACTGTCAAGACAGTCTCGATGCGATCATGACTCCAGCTTTCCGCGTCCATGGGTACCCAGACTGCTCCAATGCGGACGACGGCGAGGACGCAAGCCACCCATTCCGGACATCGAGATGTTAGGATGGCCACTGTATCCCCGATGCCGACACCCCGGCCCCTGAGGAGTGAAGCAATCGATAAGGAGGCCGCGTCGAGTTGGGAATATGAGAGGGCTGACCCGTTATGTGATACTGCAGGAGCTTGAGGTCGCTTCTGCACCTGCTGTTGAATCAAGTCATGGATAGTTGGGCTAACGGACGACATGGTTGGGTTTCAAAGGTGCTGGAAACTCTGTGATGTTCTTTTTACCTGATCCTACTTCGACAGTATAATTCAAAGATGGAACGCGACCTGCTTCTTTAGAGTAACTTAGCAACCGACAACAATGCAATTAAGAAAGTTTGGCGGCTTGTGTTGGACTTTTCCATTGCTCTCTTTCTGCAGGGTTATGGACTCTTTCTTAGGTAAGCGTAAGAAACCGCATAAAACTGCCATGCTCGGTGAATATAGTTACCGCCGCCGTGGATTCGGCAGGGATCGGACCGCCCGGCGCGTATTTCGGCTTGTGTTACTCGCGCCGCCCCTCCGCAGACCGCTACGCCGAGATACGGACGAAGCAGGTAGTTCAGGTGCTGACTGCAGTGGGAAACGGAAAAAATGGGGAGATGGTAAACCCGCAACAGCAGCCTCCAAAGATCCTAGAAATGGTGCTATGGGAACTCAAAGTTCGCGTGGATAACAATATATTTCAACCTGTACACATGTTGATCCAGTCTTTCATTGCATCAACCTTTGTATTGCCTAACGTCGACTAAGACTAGCTGAGTGTGGCTACGGGAAAAGAGGCTTTTGACCATGGCTCTCCGCCTGGATGCTTGCCATGGCATCCTGTGCCGCAAGATGTCCCGTAAATATGGCGCTAGGCACATTCTTCAACGGCGAGGAGTTGTCTCCTGCGGCATATACACCGGTAACACTAGCCCGAGGAAACGGTTGAGCCACCTTGATATCCCCGCTGGGTGTCGTAGCCAAGTTCAGTTGACCGGCAAATTGGCCTCTGACCTTTGTAGGGGGCATGTGAACGAGGAATCCTTCAGTGGCTTCCATACCATCCTGGAACGAGATAACCAAGCCAGCATCACCGGGGACAAGCTCCCGAATGCGGCGAGAGTCCACCTTCATCACTTTGCTGGCGCCAAGCGCCGATTTAATCTGTGCCGCGAGCTCCTCAGAGCCGTTGGTATACAGAGTCACAACCTTGCTCAATTGGGCCGCCTGACGAGCTGCGTGGAGGGCGTGGGGGACCATCTTGAAGGCTCCATCACTTGCGAGAACACCCGCTGATGAACATCCTTTCTGCTCGAATCCCTTGCAGAAGAGACAATGGAAGCTATTTTCCGTCAGGATAATGACACTTTTGCGCGCTTGGTTGTCAGGTAATAGTGGGACTTACATGGACTTGCCCCAGCTCTCGGCGTAACCCTTAATGTCCGGGAAAATATCCTCAACGCCGCTGGCGAGAATGATCTTCTTGCCGCGCCAAACTCTTCCATCGGCAGCGGTGGCTTCAAAGGCCCCGGAGTCGGTTTGCCGAACAGCTTCGATGTTGGTATTTTGCTCGATCGAAATGGAGTCGTAGCGAGAGAGGATGTTGTCCTTGGCTGTCGCGCGGAAGCCTGAGGGGGGGGCGTGGTCCCAGCCGGGAATTAGGTGCATGTAGTCAGTGGCGTCGTTGCGGTAAGTGCCGCTGTCGAACAAGACAGCAGTGTGGGCTTGCCGTCCGAGGGTGAGTGCGGCGCTCAGGCCTGCGGGCCCGGCGCCAATGATTAGGACGTCGAGAAGATGTGCTGTCATGGTGTGTTGTTATGGTGATGCTGGTGAGACTGAGAAAGTGGCTGGAAAATGCACGTTGATACCGAGGATATTCTCTTCATATTGGCGCTGTTTCCAGCCAGTCGCTAGGTAGTTATAAGCACGTTGATCCGGGCACCGGTCACTTTCTCGGAGACTTACAAACTGCAGGCATATTCCGGAGGGAACGATCATGATTTGATTGTCCAATCACGGGCAACGCACCATGTTCTTTGTTCTTACCTATTCGCACAGCGAGAGGTACAACCGAGGGTCAGGGTTAGGGTCTTTGCCCACCCACGTCGTGGACAAAAGAAAAGGAGACTGCTACATAAAGCAAAGGCCCAGAAAGATAGTAATGAGGTACTAAGAGATAGTGAATAGGTCTTAACTATCCTTTAAGACTTATCTGTTATCTTTTTGTCAAAACCTTGGACACGGGTGGACGCAGACTTAATAGACGGGCCAATAGGAGTAGAATACTGCGGTGGAAGAGGCCCCTGTAGGTAGCCAATCAGAAGAGGACCGATGGACTGGTGCATAGAGGATGGTCCAACGGTCCAGCACAACCACTTACGAGGGGACCGATGGACCGACGTGCTATGAACGGTCCAACGGTTCATGAGAGTCATAGGTCTATATATACAGAGGAACTAGATAGCTTGTAGATAGTTCCGCAGTATGCAATGATCACAGTTTGTATTCACGGTATCTTTGTGTTTACATTGAGGCATCTTATTGTGCACTGTTTAGCTGCACCGACCATTATCTAGAAGACTCGCCTTCAACCGGTATCCCTTTTAGAGGTTCTTATCAGGGGTTCGTCACACTTATTCATATGTTTACTTCTGCTGAAAACCACAAGCTAATGTGGGGAGGAAGAATGTAAGGAAACAAGGGATGTGACCAGAAAAGAAGTCGCGCCCCTACCACCAAAAGATACAAGACAGAGGGCAGCCAAATGGACGGTGGAGAGGGGGAAGCGGGCACATGAGAATGAAAGTGACCCTCGAACTAGAAGACTTGACCAGGAGGCCAAAGCGCAGGGTTCACAAAAGAGGAGGAAGGAGGAACAGGGACTGTCAGCGGAAAACCCAGTTGAGATTGATAGTTGAATGCTTTGGTAGACAAGGCTGGTCCTCCAAATGAGTCTGGATCGGAGCTTATGTCTTAGTGACCAAGCTCCTAGACTACAGTAGCAAATGAGCTCTCAACATCAACAAGCTCCTCGGAACTGCGCTTCCGCTTCCGTCGCCGCCCCAAACGCTCCTCCTCATATTGCTTAGCATAGCCGAACTCGTCATTATAGCAGCCATCGTTCTCCAAGGTATCTCTTCTAAAGTAGCCACTATCACGCGGACTGGGGCTTTCCATTGCTAGTATTTCGTCAGCGGCATCGTCGGACCTCGGTGCGCTTCTCTTCCTAGGAGAGCGCGACCTGGCATTCTTCCACATCTGCCTGCACATCTCAGGACTAGCCTCTTCGGTCTCCCATTCACCCTTCTCGCGACTCCAGAGAAGCAGGCGCCTCGGCACAAACGTCGAGGGGACACTTTTTTTCCCCCAACCTTGGGGACAAAACAAAAATGTCTCTCGTCAAAAACACGATGGAAATCTGCCTGTAGCGTCAGAAGGTTTGCTGGGCCGTCAATCGGGTTGCTGTAGAACAACTGCGTGGGCGAGTTCTGTTGCATCTGGTTTGAAAGCCACCAGTCGTCCTCGCCGGCCGGAAACAGATGCGTTATCTCAAGGCCATCGCCGTAGTTGAAGAGTACGCAGCGCCGAGCCACATCTCCTGCCATACGTGTCGCCGATGTATCAGCCGCCCATTTTTGCCACGGGTGGCAGATGATTATGCAGGAATCGCTAGTATGAGAAACGCGGCACGATGGGGTACGGAGGGTCCAGCGGGCCGGGAAGGTGAAAGAAGTATTGCGGCTCGCGCAGGATGCCGCCATTCGGGCGCTCCACACTCACGGCGCCGCCGCGGTCAAGTGAGAAAACCCATCGCTCCACCGGTTACCGGCAATGAGGCCGCAGCCAGCCAGCGCCATGTCGAAGTCGATGCCGCCGACATCGAGCACGGGCAGTGAGAGAAGCACTGCTGCGCTCCCAAGATAGTCGGGTGGAGAAAGTTGACCCTGTGGGGCCGCTGCGCTGTTGCAGGGCTGTAGTTTGGATGACATTCGGGCTCGTTTGCAGCGGGATACACTTGCATCTTGTGTGTCTTGTCACGACATGAATGAGAGGGGGAAGAGCTGGCTGGTGGATTGCCAATGAAACATTTCGCGGCATTGTTGGGTTGGCCTGTGCTCACTCGGGCAGTTGTCTCGACAACCAAAGCAGGCTCACTGAACAGCTGGTCGAAACGGGCTTGGCGAATCAGATGCATCGCCCAGGCGAATTGATCTCTGGTGAGATATCCTTAGTTGTTCAGAGAGTTCATTGGGCAGCGTCTCTCAAATAACAGAACGCTTTTATCTGTGACTTTCCACAGTGCGTCTAGGGCAAGCACGGTGGCGGGCCATTCTGACCAGGCATCATCACAACACGTCCACGTCCGTGTCGCTGTGGGCTGGCGTGTCTTCACATTGCTGACAGCCTCCCTCGGTGTCCCACCCAATAGATTCACCTATCATTCCACCTATCCCACCCAAGCCACCTCTCAGCCCCATTTTCATTTCATTTCGGTAGACTTCTCATCCGCAACAGCTAACCCGCTCCTAAAAGGGAAATTTAACTCCCTGTCCCACGCCCTCAGGGTTAGGGTCCCTCCCGTCCCTCTGCAAGCCCATGCACACAGCCCCTATTGTGGAGTCACAGTCTCCCTTGAATCCCCCAATCGCAAATACCGAACAACAGGAGATAAAGTCCGCACTTGTACGAGACACACACGACGTCTCGCAGACACTGCCCTTTTTCAGAAATTCTTCCAGGGGGCTCAACTTTCTGCCGAAAGGCATCGTTGCATTTTTTTTGTTAGTCTATAGTCATATGGGTGTTGTGGTGGGTTGCTCTTGAACTGACCCTAACCCTGGTTGTGAAGCAGATTCAGGGGCAACCCTATGTGGTGGTTCTCAGTCAGCCCATCAGTACGCCTGGATAACAAGTCAGACCAACGGGATTGGGTTTTCCTGGATCAAAGCTGTAAATGGGAACATCTTTATGTTCTGAAGGAGAAAAGAAAGCTATAAAAGCTGGGACATGGGCACCGTATGTTTCTTCAGGTTCGTTTCTTCAAATCCATCCAAAGTCTCTCGTCGCCTGACTGCTGTTGGATTTTTCTTGACGGATTATTTTTCAGTTCTTCACCTTTTGTTCATGTGTGAGGAGGTGATTTTTCCATACCTAGCATGTTTCTGTGTGTCCTCAGAACCTGATGTGAAGGAATCGAGTTGAGAGCAATCAAGCACCAGTGCAGAAGTCAAAGCTGAGAGAACAAGCAGGAAATTTGTTGTGGTATCGATAGCTATGTTTTCCCCCAAACACCCAAACATCAATGAAATCTACCACAAATGTGCCATGCCCTGTTGCTCCATAAACGGCGGCAGTCCCAGCGTCATGTTGTCCTGAAACATCCCACCCGTCCCTATAATCAAGCCAAAGTCGCTGCTTGTATACATTGCCCCAGCAAATTCCACATCAATGGGATAGTCCAATGGCAGGAAATCAGGTCCCAGCAACGGCGTGCTCGCCCGAGACAGGGGGTCCGGAATCCCTAGCAGCCCTGCATTGTTGTCCGGGACCTCCCACGTAGGGTATCCCACGGGATCTGGCATTAAAAGTGGGGGATTCATGATGATGATTGGCACGGAGTATTGCTGTTGCTGTCGCTGCTGTGCGCCTTGCTGCATGCTCCTAATCAGAACCTCTGCCGCGGTGGCTGCCGATTCGAAGAGTCTTTGCCGGAAGGCGGCTGGATCCACGTCATCGGCGTAGAGATTTGAGGTAACGTTGATGCTGACTGCCAGCAAGAGGTTGAGTTTGGCTGCCACAACTCCCAAGTGATATCTCGTCTGCCAGAGTTCATGCAAAAAGACCAATGACTTGGTCAACAGCTCACGGAATACACATTCTGTCCGTTGCGGATGACATAAAATCCGTGTATTGTCTAGTTGGCGTAGCCGTCCGAGGATCCAACAGGATGCCATGGCAGAGCGAGCGGCATCTGTCCAGAATAGTTGACAGGCCATGGTGCTCATCTCAAGGCTGATCTGGCACAGACTTCGGAATTGGTGCAAGACCGAGGCGGCATTATCCCAAAGCTCCAGAAGCTGGCTTCGTTGCGAAGTATCTGCAGGCGTTCCTAATGTGCCGCTGAGGCCTGTAATTGACACGAAGCTGGTCATTGAAATCGAAATCAGCGACTGCTGCAGCTCTTCGATGGGGTCCACAGGTTTGGTGCCGGACCGAAGTGCTGGCGGGAGTTCAGCGAGGAATTTACGGAATCCAGCTCGGAGACGTGCCTGTATCTCGCCCGTAGATGGGGGGTGTGGTGAGTAGAGTGCTTGGTGCAGAGGCCCAATAACTTGGGCCAGCTTCGCCGCAGCAATCGAAAACTTGATGTCATTGTCTGCTTGCATTTCGAGACGTTCATCTGTCGTCCCCTCGGATTCTGGTTCTAACGCGCGCAGGCTCATGTCCAGTGGCAATGGGCAGTCATTGTCCTCCAAGCGCAAGCTAAACTGGGTGCCACTTCGAATTGAATATTCCAAGTTCAGTCGTACAAAACACCACCACATTCGTTTTCTCAGTTCGGCAAAGTACGGCGTGACCTCCACAAAGAGTGCTGGGTCGCGATGGAGACCCATGCTGGTTGTGATCTCCCTGATCAGCCCGTGAAGAGGAAGCAAATCGTACATCTTCTCTGTCTCCGACGCCAAGATGTTCTTCATGATTGCCAGCAGCAGTAGAACCTGTACCACGCCGCAACACGGTTTCTGGAACTTTGGTGTGGGTATGCAATCCTCCACAGCCCTCGTCAATCTCCTTCCTCGGTGCCTCTCTTGTTCACTACCTTGCATAGCGATGCTGACGACTAGCAGAACCTTGCAAATGTGGACAGGATGATCGAGTGTTCCCGTGTAGATGCGACCCAGATCCCTGGCAAAGGTTGGCTGGTCGAGAATCCCATATATGCGCCCATATCCCTGGAAGTATTTCGCAATCCATCCCTCGCATTCTTGTCGGTCGGGCAGTAGCAGTCGAAGACTGACGCTGTCCGTTCCGACCGGCGATCCAAATACGTTGTTGTGTGCCCTGAGCTGGGACTTAAGCTCAGCAAAGGCTTTACGACTCGTGTGAAACTCGGGTGAGTGATCCAGCATCGCTTTTAGAACCGTCATCTCATTGCATGGGGCCAACCAATGACTGAGGCCCATCAATCGAGTCTTGAAAGCAGTGCCCTTGTAGGCATTTCCTCTCGGTGGGTGGGCAGCATTGTGCCTTTCAGTCGGTGATGGCGTCAATGGTGTCGATTCTGGCGTCTCCCCTCTTGAGGAGCAACTTTCTGGTGGCGTGTGTGTTTGTATGTGACCTTCAGGGGAGAGTTGCGGTGACGATGATGGCGCAGAGGACGATGAAGTAACACGGAGTCTTGATCGGGATCTTGAAATGTGCTGACGGTCTTTGGGAGTGCTGTAAATACATTCCGAAGGAATGCCGCGATGTTTGCACTGACCACATGGTGATTCACGGTCGCAGCGTGTCTTGCGGGTGCGACACTGCCAGAGGTTAGCATCCGTAAAGTGGCATCTGTCGTTTCGTCCGAATTAATCTTACCTGCCAGCACGATACAGCTTCCCGAACTCTAGGTCTTTTCCGACCCTTCAACTGTTGCTCAACGAACGAATCGGCGCTCAGATGAGAGAAAGTCAAAGCCATGTTGGCACGGAAGACAACAGAAAGACTTTGTCAAGGGCTGGAAGGTCTAATCAAGTATCTACTTAGCCTTGCACAAAGAGGTAAGTTCAAGAGGAGATTGAGACCGTGTACTCAAGCGGATTGAGGATAGGAGTCCAAGATAAATCGAAGCCCAGGGGTCCAGAATGACACGTGCAGTTTAGCTTGCGATTCTCGGCCATAACTAGACAATTATTAGTCATTCGGCCACGACCCATGCTGAATAATATCGGGAAGAGAAGTACACGATAGTCGCATGCATGTTATGAGGCAGTGGCATCAACACGGGCCAGAGCAAGCCGACTGGAAACCAATGACAGAGGTAGAGTCTGGTTGGCATTGGCCAATAATGTCAATGTCTCAAGTCCTTTTGCAGGAGGCGGTGCCTGCATGATTGGGCCCGAAGCAGTACAACCACGAAGCACGACAGCTCAGGGCGCCCACCTTTTGAGTTTGGATGCATTCACGTCACCTTATTCCCGTTGTCTGCTAGATGGATTGCCAACCCCTGCCAACGGACCCCAGTTGAAGGCGGCTTTAGCGGTGTCTATCTGTGATGAGTTGGATCCTAGTTTAAGCTCATTTCTAGCCAGGAGAAACTGACCCTAGTTTGAGCGCAGCTCTCCGAAGTTCACGACATTAACCTGGAATTCCTGTTACCATGCCCCAAGTTTGGGGATCCAGCATGTGGGCGCGAAATTCTGAGCGAAACAGGCCCATGGTTTCACGTGCCTAAACCCCGCGCCACCGCCCGGTTCCTTGGGCTGTTGTCATGCAGGAGCTTCACGAGAAGCTAGAGGTGACCGAAGGAACTTTTGCGGTCCTTTCATGATATCATTCTTGAACGAGTGCTTTTCGTACAGAATCAATAGTTGACGGACAGTTTGGAGAGGCTCATGTATCTTGCTCGAGTGCTTGTATTGTGGCCAGATGATTTTCGACCTTGAGGTCAATCTGAAACAACTTCATCAGTTCAAAAGTCCCTTCATCAATAGAGGCACTTCTTCGCACCTTCTCGATCAGAGCTTACATTTATTTGTTGAGATTGCTTTGTCATCCACCATTAGATCTCCAAGAAAGGACAAACGATCCCCCGCCTACCTGTCGGCAGTGTGGCTCAGCATCTGTGTTCCCGTCTCAAAACCTCGGGAACACGACAGCTCTTGTGAAGCTGTATCTCCTCGGCAAGATACCAATGACATCGTACACAGCCTCGAAAAAACATCTCTCGAGGGTCGCCTATTGGCTCGATCAGAATAAGCTTTCCCTCCTTTGGTGGTAGAGTGCGGGGTCTGACCCAAGATATCGCGAAATGGAACCTCGAAAAGACCCGCATTTTCATTCCATGCATCATGCATTGCTGAGCCTCACTGAGACTGAAGGCTTGTTACAGCGGTCAAGAAAAAGTTGCAGGGAGGGACTCATCAATTGTCAAGCGCTGCCTGCTAACATTGCTGCCCGACGTCGGCAAACGACGGAATATGCGTCGGATTTCACTTGGATTCCTGCACAGGCAACGAGAACACTCCGATGCCATGAAATTGAGGCAATGCAACAAGCTGGAATATTTTGCCTTTGTCACGTTGTCTTCGGGGTTTGTCACCAGTGTAATGCCTGGGCTCGAGATAGCAACATGTAACGTGGCATAGTGTCACTACCCATAATCTATCGTCTTATAAACCCTAACCCTCATTAATCCTTAACTCACAACATGGCCTAGACACCTAATATGCAAAACAAGACAACAAAGGGAATTTATGAATTTATGATGCTATAGTTGAGTCAAGGAAGTAGTGATACAAGAATGTAGCAGAGGATGATTTGAATCTCTTTATGACTGAATCTCCCGGTCGCAGCTTCGCGGGGTCATCCAGACGTTGAGCCCCGTCTGAGCAACCATCCAGTGATTGACAACATTCCAGTCACCCTCAAGCGTCATCTACCATGTAGTGTCAGCATACATAATATCCTTTGGGAAGGTTACTCGGGCGTGAAACTCACCTTATACTTCCAAAATAAAGTCGGAATCAACTTGTAAATCTCCAGGTACGAAATGTTCTTCCCCAGACAAGTCCTCCGCCCAGCACCGAACGTCAAGAGACACCTCTCCATCTTGACCCGTCTTTCCCTGTCAACCAACCACCTCTCCGGCACAAATTCATCCGCATCATCCCCAAAGACCTCTTTGTCGCGGTGAACAACCCAAGGGTTCATCCCAACGATTGTCCCCTCCTCAAAATGCTGCCCACAAAGCTCGACGCCACCTTTTGGCACTACCCTCTCGAGGGGGAGACCTATCACAGGGTGTAATCGGCCTGCTTCTTTAATACAGGCATCCAGGTATGGAAGGCTCCGGGACTCGTTCCAGGTCACAATATCCGAAAGTCGCCCCTCACAATGTGCTTGCGAAAGTTCCTCCATCAGCTTGGCAAGACTGTCCAGGTGTCTTATAAGAAAATGAATAATGGCTCGCATCATGATCGCCGTCGTGTCGCTCCCAGCCAAGACATTCGACGTTGCCCACGCGGTGACAAACCAGTCAGGAATAGCTGGGTTCTTATGTTTGGCTTTCAAGAAGCGAGTCATAAAGTCCTCGGTGTTGTGATGTGTCGTTGTCTTTTCAACTTCGTTAATGTTGGACCTTTCACGTGCCCTGGCGAGAGCAAAGGCGACAATTGGGGAGCTATTTTCTGGGAGAAAGCGCGCGAGGGGATTTTTTGCCCAGAGGTTGTCGAGCCAAGGGATCTGCCCAATCTTTCAAATCGTTAGCGTCCAGAGAGAAGCGTCAAATTTCGTGGCATGTCACTCACCATAGAGGCGTACTTGAAGACCTTCTGAATGCTATCCATGATCCCATCGACATCCCGTGCTTCATCAAGGAAGCCCAGCCGCTTGCTGAAGGTGATCTCCCCCATGACGTCGAAGGCAAACCACTGAAGCCATGTCCCAAGATCCACTAGTGATGCATGCTTGGTCGTCCTCTCATCTAGCTTTCTGAGGAAGAACCGAATAGTAGTGTCCACGTGCGGCTCAAACTCGACCAGGCTGAATATGGTGTATATGTTGGCTATCGGCCGTTTCATAGCCCGATGGAGCTCGTCATCCTGTGTGTTGAACAAACCTTGGATCGCCTTGCCGCGTGACATGGGCTGCATAACCTTGTAAAAGTCGGACTAACGCACCATGCCGGTCAGACCTGGTAGCTCTTCTGTATGGCAATGCCGGAGGTACTTACCTTTTTGTGCTTGGCTCCTGTCCCATAGATCTTCTGAATCTCTTTTGGGTCACCAACACTGATGCAATTCGGCCCGAGACGTACCAGACTGCCATATTTATCGTGCAGCTGCATATGAACATGATGCGCTCCACCAGACCAGGCCCATCTTAGCCTGGGGAGGTTAGAAATGGCGGCAACAATCGGTCCAGGAACTTTCTGATACCTCACCCAGGATCGATACGTTAAAACCCCTAGATATATCAGCCCGCAAAGAAATACAGCCACCAGAAGTATCATGTTATTGTTAAAATATGAAATAAAGTGTTGGATGTACCAAAAGACAAAACTGTGTAACCAGCACTACTTGGAGACAATATGAGCTCCTTGACGTTAAAGCATGCAGCGCACTGGTGTTCTATCCATGCTATATTTCTAAGACTTGAGTCTTGGCGTTGCGTGAGAGGGATTGCTCATGCGGTCAGACCGGCAGGTGCTAGCTACATTCCCTTTCAGGGAAAATAACCCCGGAGCTGAGTAGCCTCGAGTGAATTTGCTAGTTCCATGTCATCTTTAAACATAGTGCACTGGAGTGGCAATGACAACCGCCAACATGCACTGAGCCACGCCGCCGCACCATTTTGATGGAACCAAAACCACGGATCGCCCGTTAGCACCTTCCACGTTGTCGGTGCTGGCACACCGATGGGGTAACGGGTAAACATCGCGTTGTGATCTGAACTCGGAATAGGAGTCCTTCTGGAAAATCCCCATCCAACGAGCGGTGACGATATCTGTGATTGAACTTTTGACTCGGACGTTGACAAAAGGCAGGTCTTGACATTGATACGTGTTATGCTAAATAGCGGTGATGCTTATTTCCATAGCAGATGCCAAAGAACGAGTTTGGGCTGGGAAAAAAACCTAGAATCAATATCAGCATAAATCCCAACAGTTGTATAAGAGGTTGACGCCAGATGTTCCTTTCTCAGAGTTTCTATCGGATAGGTTCCAATCACGTTTCTTTGTTTCACTTGTGATTATTATCTCTGAACAAATTAGACAATGTCGGCCAACACTTTTCTTCTCTTTGGGGATCAGACGGGGGAAATTCTGCCTTCGATACAACTTCTCTCCAGAAGTGCTGCATCAAATCAGACTTTGGCTGCGTTCCTGAGGAGGTCGACTGATCGAATTCGAGGTGCCATATCACAAGCCCCTGCTCACCATAGACATTCTTTACCCAGTTTCACCTCTCTCTTAGAACTTGCCACCATTGCGTCCAATCAGCAACAGAAATCTCCAGCCATATACGGCGCACTCATGTGTGTTGCACAGCTTGGCCATGCCATTATGTAAGAGATCATACCATCCAATTCGCGCTCCCGAATGCTGACGATCCAGACATCTTGAAAACAACCCAAGGCTCCTTGATGCTTACGAGAATCGGCTTGTCATTGTTGGATTATGCACCGGCCTTCTTCCCGCTGCCGCTGTTTCTTGCGCCGGAAACCTCACTGAAGTGCTCTCGCTCGCAGAAGTGACTGTTCATCTTGCCTTCCAAGTCGGTCTTGCGGCATTCGAAAGGTCCCATATTATCGACTCATCATTCGGAAGCTGGGCCACTCTGGTGTCTCAAGTCGACATCTCTGCAACTCGGGATGCCATCAAACTCTTCAACAACGAATCAGTCCTGGAGCGAAACCACCGAGTGTACATTAGCGCCGAGAGTCTAAACTCGTTGACGATTAGTGGACCGCCTTCGACCACCGAGACGTTCTTCTCCACGGCTTCCATCTTGCAAGGCTGCAAAAGAGTCCCTCTTCCAATCACAGCGGCCTTCCATGCCAACCATCTTCAGCCCATACAGTTGACTTCGCTTTTCAAAGATATTGGCCCTGGCGTGCTCCAAAGAACAGTCCAACATCACCTGTTACTCTCCCCTTCCTCAGGCTTACCTTATAAAGGGTCAAATTTTGGTGAACTCCTGGTCGAGATTTTGGAGGACATCCTTCAGGATCCTATCTTATTTGAGTTATGGGTCCAGAGACTTGCCAGGGTTGTGTCATCACACCCAAAGCTCATCACCTTTGGGCCTGCGAACTGTGAAAAGGCGATCCACCAGGCGATGCGAAGCCATGGCATCGAACTTAACACATCTACCCTAGAGGATCCTGACAGTAACGCTTCCCATATGTCCAACGCCGTTGCCATAGTCGGAATGTCGGTCCGGCTTCCAGGAAGTGAGACATTGGAAGAGTTTTGGAGAGTCCTCGAAGACGGCAAAGATCTTCACGAGAAGATTCGTCCAGACCGGTTCGACATCAACACCCACGTTGATCCTTCCGGAAAAGCCAAGAACACTAGCTTGACGCCATATGGTGTGTTCATTGATCGACCAGGACATTTCGACACGCGGCTATTCAACATGTCACCCCGTGAAGCCGCTCAGACAGATCCTCAACAACGGCTGCTACTCCTGACCGCGTACGAGGCTCTTGAAATGGCAGGATACACTCCGAATGGGACACCATCCACCAATACCAAAAGAATCGGATCCTTCATGGGCCAGACTGGTGACGATTATCGTGAAGTAAATGCGAGTCAGGATGTTGATACCTACTTCATCACCGGGAACATTCGTGCTTTCGGACCGGGGAGACTGAATTATCATTTCGGCTGGGAGGGGCCGAGCTATTCTGTTGACACTGCGTGCTCATCGAGCGCAGCTAGCATTCAACTGGCCTGCTCTGCACTTTTGGGTGGCGAGTTGGACATGGCGCTTGGTGGTGGTGCTAACTTGCTGACAGCATCCGACCTGTTCGCTGGGCTCAGTCGGGGAAACTTCTTGTCAAAGTCAGGTGGCTGCAAGTCCTTTGACCATGATGCAGATGGCTACGTTCGGGCAGACGCAGTGGGCATGGTGGTCTTGAAGAGATTGGAAGATGCACTAGCCGACCGGGATAACATTCTTGCCGTCCTTCGAGCAACAGTGACCAACCATTCCGCTGAAGCATCATCCATCACCCATCCTCACACCGAGACCCAGGAGCGGTTATTCAACTCAGTTCTAAACCAGGCCGGTATTGACCCATTCGCAATCGATTATGCCGAGCTCCACGGCACTGGTACGCAGGCAGGTGATGCAACAGAAAGCCGATCAGTGACTAACGTCCTTGCTCGTAACCGGCCAGCTGATAATCCCCTCTTCATTGGCACTGTGAAACCAAACCTCGGTCATGGTGAGGCCGCTAGTGGTGTGACCTCTCTCATCAAAGCCATCATGATGCTGAGGAAAAACATAATTCCGCCCCATGTTGGCATCAGAGGCCGGATCAACCAGAGATTACCACCACTGGCTGATATGAACACGCACATCTCTTTTGGAAAGACACCATTCTTGCCTCGCCCTGGTGGTGATGGAAAGAGAAAGATCCTCATCAACAATTTTGATGCTGCAGGAGGGAACACTAGTATGGTTATTGAAGATCCTCCTGCGCTAACCGCTGATGGCGTTGAGCCCCGCAAGCACCACATCGTCGCCGTGTCTGGCAAAACGCCGAACGCCGTGATGGGAAACACCAAGCGCCTTCTTGAATATTTGGAGAAGAACCCAGAAGTTCGCCTGGGGGACATAGCCTACACCACGACTGCACGCCGGATGCATCACTCTCTGCGACAGGCCCATGTTGCTTCTTCGGTGGAGAGCCTGCGGGGCAGTCTGCAACAAGCCATTACCAAGGAGTCGTGGGCTAAGGTGCCGGTTACGTCACCTCAGGTTGTATTCATCTTCACCGGCCAGGGATCAGCGTATAGCGGCATGGCGTGGGAACTCTTCAAGACCAATAGGACCTTCGGTGAGCTTCTCCGACGCAACGACAATATATGCGTCTCGCACGGCTTCGGATCCTTCTTGTCGCTGGTTGAGGATGATCGCTTTCATGTGACATCAGCCTCCCCGGTTCAGGTGCAATTAGCAATCGTATCGATGGAGTTGGCGATGGCAGAATATTGGAAGTGCCTCGGGGTCGTGCCGACCGCCGTCATCGGCCACAGTCTCGGCGAGTATCCCGCACTCTGCGTTGCCGGCGTTCTCTCTCTGAGCGACTGTTTGTATCTGGTTGGTAAGAGAGCAAGTTTGATGGCATCGAATTGCTCGCCTGGTACGCACTTGATGCTGGCCGTTCAAGCAAACCAGAGTGGTACGCAGACGCTCCTGGGCAAGGTCGATGACAGTTCCAGTCTGGAGATTGCCTGTCAAAATGGACCTACGTCAACAGTTGTCAGTGGAACTACGGATCATATTCAGGTGCTACAAGAAAGAGCTCTTACCCGCGGGTTTAAGACAACTGTGCTCGACGTACAATATGCTTTCCACTCGGCTCAAATGGATGAAATTTTGCGAGATCTTTCTGATCTCGTAAGAAAAGTCTATTTTGCGGCGCCTTCCATACCTGTCGGGTCGACGGTTCTGGGATCGGTCGTCAGTAGTGCAGGAATTTTCAATGCCGATTATCTCCTCCAGGGGACTCGTGGCACTGTACGGTTCATGGATGCCGTCGAGGCAGTAAAAGGCGCGATCAAGCCGAATCAACAGGCAATTTGGATCGAGACTGGACCGAGCCCGATTTGTATCGGAATGCTGAGAGCCATGGTGGGGTCAGAGCACCAGCTCCTTCCGTCAATGAAGAAGGGCGAAGACGACTGCAAGGTCCTCGCCGGATCACTCGCCAGAGCTTTCACTGCGGGGCTCAGCATCAACTGGCGTGAATTTCACCGACCCTATGAATTGTCTCTACGTCTCCTCGAGCTGCCACACTACGCATTCGACCTCAAGAATTATTGGATTCAATATAAGGGCGATTGGACTCTCCGGAAAGGCGATCCAGTCGAGGTCTCGAGGTTTCCCACGACCCGCGACCACTCCACCAAGTTCTCAACAACTACCCTCCATCGTATTGAATCCGAAGTCCGTGGCAAGTCCGGTGTTTCTGTTACCTTCGCATCAGATGCAGCTGAGCCCAAGCTAAACACTACCCTTCGTGGTCATCTCGTCAATGGAGTTGGACTCTGTCCAAGTTCGGTCTATGCAGACATGGCATTGAGTGCCGCCTTCTATATCTTGCGTGGAACAGACTCTAGTATTTGCATGGATGTCAGGGACATGGAAGTTCACAAGCCGCTCATCATACAACCAGGTGACACGAAGCAAGTAATTCATGTGTCAGCTACGAAGCACACCGGCTCTGACGGAGTCGAGATAACATTCGCTTCACAAGATGGACAAACACGTGAGGACCATGCCAAATGCTTTGTGGTATGCGGACAAGAGGATTCTTGGAAATTCGAGTGGTCAAAAACGGCGTATTTGATCAAAGCACGCATCGAAAGTCTGAAACAGTCCTCCAGCAGAGGCGAGACACACAGAATCCTTCGACCGATGGTATACAAGCTATTCGCGGTGTTGGTTGACTACGACACTCGTTACCAAGGCTTGCAAGAGGTTTTCATGAACAGCAACCTGCTCGAGGCAGCGGCCAATGTCAAGTTCAACACCTCTGATAGTGATGGCACGTTCATCCACAATCCCTATTGGATCGACAGCTTTGCCCACCTCTCAGGCTTTGTGCTCAACGGTGCTGACACTACCCCTGCCGATGTCGTTTACATTTCCCATGGTTGGAGGAGTATGAAGATCGTTGGGAAACTATCCGCTAACGAGAAATACCAGAGCTACGTGCGGATGCAAGAAACGAGCACACGTGGGGTGATGGAGGGTGATGTCTACCTCTTCGAAGGTGATTTGGTGGTGGCTGTGTGTCAGGGTCTCAGATTCCAGCGCATCCAACGCTCCATCCTCGACCACCTCCTCCCACGAGCCCACAAGCAGGCTTCTCCCCAGTTACAAGGCATACCAAACCTGGGAACCAAGAGACAGTCTGGGGGTTCAGAGATTCCAATAATCAAGGTGGAGCTGGTGGACGATACTACCGTGTCGTCGGATTTTGACGAGATCCTTCAACTTGTTGCTTCCGAAGTCGGTGTCGAATCCAAGGAGTTGGCAGATGACACTGTGTTTGCAGACCTCGGTGTTGACAGCCTGTTATCCATCATAATAACCGCCAAGCTTGGCCAGCTATTGGGCCAACCCGTACCAGCGAGTCTTTTCACTGAGGTTCTGACCGTTGGGGACCTACGTCGGTATCACCTTAACAAGTTTGAAGATGATGACCTTGCCTCAAGCTATGGTGGAAGCACTTGCGGAACCGAGATTTTCAGCCAACCCCAGAGTCAGTCATACACTCCCTTTACCAACACAGGACTCTTCATCGGAACTCCAGCAGAAGATCGAGCCATAGTCATCAAGCAAATCATCGCGGCTGAGATTGGTGTGGATCCCGAGGAAATCGGCGAGGATGTACCTTTGGCAGATCTTGGTGTTGACAGTTTGCTCTCTTTGTCAATCATGGCCACGATTAAAACGCAAACTGGGCAAATTCTACCACCCAGCTTTTTAATCGAACATCCAACCTTCGTAGCGATTGAGGCTGCTCTAGGCCCTCCAAGAATACTACCCGTTCAACAGCTGTTCAAAGCCTTAGAGAAGGTACGAAACGACAAGGCCAGTCCGAAGTCAGAAGCAGTATTGCTGCAAGGGTCCCCATTTTCGCAAGAGCCAGCCCTCTTCCTACTTCCTGATGGCTCTGGGAGCGCAAGCAGCTACGTCGGACTACCAAATCTGAGACTGTCTGGCCCAGTGTGGGGACTTGATAGCCCATTTCTCAACCAGCCGGAGGCATTCACCATTTCGCTGGAAGAGCTGGCTTCAGCCTTCGTGGCTGAGATACGGAATAAGCAGGCTCGAGGTCCGTACCACCTGGCAGGTTGGTCCATTGGAGGGACCTACACATATGAAGCTGCACGGCAGTTGATCTGCCATGGAGAGGAGGTTCAGTCCCTGACACTGATTGACGCGCCATGCCCAGCTTCTCTTCCGCCACTTCCTACCGAAACAATCTCCTTACTTGACAAAGTCGGGGCATTTGATGGGCTCAAGAACAAACAAAGGGCGGGCAAGACGGCAATGAGAAAGAGCGTTCACGCTCACTTTGTCGGGTCGGTCGCCATATTGGAGAAATACAAGCCTGTCACGATGTGGAAAGGTTCAACTCCAATGATCAAGTCAGTTACGGTTGTTTGGGCACGGAATGGTGTTTGGGACACAGTTGGGCCGGAAGTCAAGGCAAAGCATACCCAAAGTTTAGGTGTGAAGAATGCTGCAAGAGACTGGATGATGGATACGCGGTCAGACTTTGGGCCAAATGGGTGGGAGACACTTCTCCCTGATGCTCAGATCCAGTGCCGGGTGGCTGAGGGTGATCATTTCACCATCATCAAAGACTCGGGAGCGTTGAGACTGGGCGCTCTCCTCAGAGATGCCGTCATAGGGTCGTCTCGACGTTGAGCCTTTCTCAAAGCGGCAGGAATAGGGCCAAGTGCGTCTCCTTTTGTATTACAGGGCTGCCTTTGTCCTCTTCTGGAGATAAATCTCTTCTCATCATTGTGTCTAGCCTTTATATCCAATAGTTAGCGTTTGTTTCGTCCTCCATGATCTCGATGTGAGTGCTCGATGTCTATTGGTTAGTGTGGAGGCTTGCCAAGAGAAAGGTTGCACGTGCGCTGCACCAAAAATAGCCCCGTGGATCGATCCAGCGGGATCTTTGTTAGCGCCGTTGTGGGGATAGTGAAGTTTGCCGCGACCATTTACTGATGTCGAACAACGGTATGGGGTTTCAAATTTGGTCAATTGGTTGCTTGTCTTGGGGAGAAAGGTCTAGGTGGCTGGCCGCCTTCGAACCTGGTGACCTGAATCCAACTGCCAAGATATTAATTTCCTTAACAGTGGGTCTCCCGACTAATTCAACAATTACTTCTTAGCCAGAAGAAGCCAAAGACCGGTGGAACCGTAACACTGGGAACACTCAAATACCCATATTTGCCAAGAACTCCTTGCCCTGTAGACCACCTCATGTAATCCCCTTGGCATCCACATGTGTGGCTGGCCTGGCGCCATGCAATAATGCCTCAGGAATCAAGGCCTTGAACTCAACAGGTTTTTGTGACGATCCCCTGTCCAGAACCTCTGAAAGGGATACCGGTTGAAGGCGAACTTCTAGATAATGGATCGGTGCAGCTAAACAGTGCACAACA